>OZ038387.1:13048622-13238622 GCA_964036045.1 Eutreptiella sp. 'Long Island Sound 2002' | reverse complement strand
GAAGGGGGGGCCACACATTTGGAAGCTTCAATCCTCTTGGCACCGAAGGGGCTGAAGCAAAATTATGGCTGTCAGCCTCAAACATTGGAAGAGAGGGGGAGGGGGGGGGAGGGGGATCTGGGGGGGGGGGGGACCCCCCCTCCCCCTGCGGTGTACGGCCGTTCTAACACACCACTGCCCACGGGCCCTTGGCGTATCACACGACCTGTCAGCATCTCATATGCGTTGTAGCACCAGTGCCCTGGGCCTTGGTCGTAGCCGGTGTTGCCATTGACGATGCGATGGTGTGCTCCGCAGGCCAACGAACGGGGCCGGGGGCTGGCCACGGTGGCCATGCAGTCGGCCTCCTCGCAGCTGCGTCCATCGGCAGAGTTGCACTCCACGTCGCCGTTGGCATTCAGCCTCACGGCCATGCCGAGCCCAGGCAGGCACTGCCAAGCGGCGACGGAGGTTTGTCCTGTGGTCAAGTCGGGAGTAGGGACAGGGCACAATGGGGGGGGGGGAAGGCGAGAGAGGCCGCAGAAGCGACGCGGCTGCAACACGCGGCAGGACGGGGGGCGGGGGGCTTTGCCTGGAGCCCCCTCCTCTGACGGGTGGCGCCGAAATACTGTTTTGGGCTTCAATGTTCTTGTGGGACGAGAGAACAATTTCACTTGAGGTGGGAAGGAAATTGCTCTGCAGCCCCGCGGGAGGGGGGGGTACGGAAGCCCATTCCAGTCCCTTGTTGGCTGCCATGTCGGAAGGGGGCGGACCCCCTTCTCCCAGGGTCCCCCGACGGTCCCCGTCGAAGGCGGGCTACAAAATTTTGAACCGTAAATCCTCTTGGCACCGAAGGGGCCGAAGCGAAATGCTGGCTGTCAGCCTCAAACATTGGAAGGGGAGGAGGGGGGGGGGGAAGGGGGTCCAAGGGGGGGGTACCCCTCCTACGGTGTACGGCCCTTCTCATACGTCCCTGGGGATGGGAGGGGGGGGTTCGGGCCGCGCGGGGGTGAACGACCTGCCATGCCGGGTCGGGCCCGGGGGCGGGGGGGATACGGCTCAAAGTGATCCCCCACTGATCCCGCTAATCATTTGGACTATACATATGTCCAGTGAAAATTGTTGTGGAAACAAGTGTTCCGCCTGAATTCTCTTCCGGCACGTTTAGCGCCCACATCCTTTGCTTCCACAAAGAGAAGGGGAATGGCATGGAAGCCCCTTTCTCCCCCTCCCCCCCCTCCGTGCCCCCATCCCCCCCCCGTCCCCGCGCTCGAGGCAATTTTCCGGTTGCCTAACCAACGACAACACACAGGCACTACGGCCTTGGTCGTGGGTCCCCCCCCCGCCCTGTGTGACATTCCGTCTGGTTGTTGTTCTTTTACGGGGCCCTGGACAGTCACCCGTTCTTCCCTTCGCATGCTGCATCGGGTCGCTGCTTTCTGTCGGCCGCTGCGGCCGGTGCTCCTGCTGGTGTCGTTTCCGCGCTCGCGGAGCCCAGTTGTTGGTGTGCCGGGGCTGTGCTGGATGTGGCGGGGTCTGCCGTTTGCGCGTTAGCGGCGCCCAGTAGTTGGCGTATTGAGGATGTGCTGGTTGTTGCCGGGGTCGTTTGACTGTTTTTGCTGTCCACGCGCCTCTGTCTACAGGCCGTCCGTAGCCTGCCTCGCTGTGTTTCTGTGAGGCCCAGGTGCCCTGTTCCTTAGCCCCCCCCCCCCCCCCACACACACAACACCCCCTTCCAATTCCAATGCCAATTCTATTTCCGGATTTGGGATTTTAGAAAAACAAAAAAGTGGTTTCCCCATAGAAAAGTGTCACAAGTCTCCTTGGCGCCGTTTGGGCGCGGTAGTACGACCCCCCATCCCCCCATCCACTTGAGTGAGCGCGGGCTCTGACCTGGCGGTTTGCAGCAGAAGAACGACAGATCGCTGGCCCACGGGGCCTGCACGTCGGTCCGCACCGCCGTGACTTGGCCATTGGTGACGGTGACGTCGAAGGTCTCGGAGGCCCCCGCGTTGGTCCAGCAGCCGGGGCCGCAGGACGCGGGGCACCAGCCCACGGCCTCGGAGGGGGTGATGGTCTTGCTGTACCCGGTCGGATTGGCCCCCACGACCACATGGACCGGGGCGCAGCCTGCGGCAACGGATGGGGAGCGGTGCGCGCCCCACAGAGCCCATCCTCCGATGACTGTCAGCCATTGTATTACATCCCTGGCCCATTGAATTGCATGGGCTGAGAGAGTCCTGAACTGAGGGTCGTGTGGGTGCCATGTGTGTCTCCGTCGGGGAAGTCGCAAACGACCCCTACGCCCGCTGTGGCTCGGGTCAATCTTTTTAGACGACAGGTGATCAACGGTCGTTGCAGGGTAACCGACGGCGGTTGGGGGATATCTGACGGGGGGTCTCCATTGCCAGGGGGTTGGAGGGTTAACCGCGGGGCCATACGTGTGCGCCTGACGGACGCTTGTCAAGGCACGGGGTGTTGCATTCTACAGAAGACGTCCTGCTGTAGCTTCCCCAAGACCACGGCTTCGACAAAGCGGAGGGTCGAGATACCCCCTCCCCCCCTCTCCACAAATGAAGGAGCACTGACTTCCGCTGCGGTCGGGCTCCCCGTGACAGAGGACAACTCGGAGGAACAGTGAATGACCCACAAACACCAAAAGAGCGGATAGTCGTGAGGGGGCAGTGCAATGATTTCAGGGGCACAGGGGATTCACAACGGCTGGAAAGGACCCCCCCCCCCGGAGTTTGGGCACATGTCATGGCAGCCCTCAAAAGGACGGATCCGCAAAAGGGGCTCAAGCGCCCCCCTCCCCCACCCCCCGCGCGTGAGCCAATTGCCCTCCCTCCCAGACAGACAAGGGGGGGGGGTACGGTGTACGGCCGTTCTACTACTTCCCTGCCCCCCCCTCCCCGGCCCTCGAGGGTTTAATTGGAAGAGAGGAGGGGGGGGGGGGGCGGGGGAGGATTTTGCCCCGGACCCTCCTCCTCCGGTGGTGGGCGCCGAAGGCGCCGAAAATGTTTTTATTCGCCTAAATTCTCTTGCGGCGAAGGCACGGGAGAGAGAAACTTCACTGACTTGACCACAATGGACGGGGGACCCGGATTGCATCGCGCATTAGAAGAGGGGGAAGGGGGGCTCCTTGTCCTCCTCCGGTGGTGGTCAGTCATTCTAATACACTCCTGCCCCCCTACCCCCAAGTCTGGACTCCCTCCCCGCCCCAGCCCCCCCACAATCCAAACCCCCCACCCTCAACAGAAGACGGCCTGGGAATCCGGTCATGTGACTCAGACTCCGATGTGGCGTAGCAGGTCGTCCCCCAGCCCTGTTCTGCGTGCCTATTGCCCCTCCGCTTCCACACCCGGTGAGTGAGGGGGGCCTTGCTCACGTAAAGTGGCCCCCGACGAAATCGCACATTTCGGGTGACCGACGGCGGTTGGAGGGTAACCGTCGGGGGTTGAGGGTTGGCGGTTGAAGCCAGTACCAAAGCCCCGAACAAGCACAGCAAAGCACGGCGGGTCGGGACGATGCGCTGCCACAGCCCTGAGCAGGGGGTGCCTCCCCCCCTTCCATTGCATCCCTGGGTGGGGCATGGCAAGAGCCTTCGGGTGGGGACACTCCCAGTGCCCCTTCTGGTTAATGTTTCTTTATGGGGCCCGGGACACTTACGGGGCACTCCCCCCCCCGCCCCGCCTCCACGGCGCCCAGCATATGCCCAGCCACTCCCTGACGCCAAATCCCAACTTTAATGGCATGTGCAACCGACAGTAACCGCCCCCAACCGCTTTTGCAACCTCCTCCAACCGCCTGTCTTACCGCTTCTGGGGCCCCTTCCCCTCTCCTGCGTCCCTGCCCCCCCCTCCCCCCCACAGCCCCTTCCAAGTCAAAGGCCTGGGCGGCCGCCACGCATCAGCAGAGGGCAGGGCCAGAGAGAACGCACACCTGCGGAGGTCGCAGTCCACACGCGCTCGTCATCGAAGGAGCAGCCCATGCCGCAGCAGATGCCCGACTCGAGCTCAGCGATGGTGCACAGCCTCAGGCCCTTCGCAGCGCAGGCGCTCACCGCCTCCGCGTGCGTGGCCGCGCTCGGGAGGCAGGTCCACCCGGGATCGGAGTCGCAGGCGCCGGCTCCGTCGCAGCACCGCACGGCCAACCCGGTCTCAGAGGGCGTGACTTCGGTGGGCAGGTCATCGGATGCTCCGGCGGGGCAGCCATCGCCACTCATCCAAGACACTGCAGCCGGGCAGTGGTGCTCGGGGGCCCAGACAGCGGTACGGGGTATTTGAGAGGAGGGAGGGGGGGGGGCTTGGGTGCCCCACTCGCACCCACCCCCACCCCCACGCCTGTGCCCACGGCCACGCCCACACCCATGCCCAACGCCCCCCCCCCCCCCACAACCCCATGCCCACACCAGCGCAAATACCAACACCAACACCCACGCCCCCGCGCACACCCACGCCAACACCCACGCCCACACCCCCACCGACACCCACACACACACCCACGCCCACACCCACAGCCACAGCCACGCCCACACGTACACGCACACGCACACGCACACGCACACGCACAGCCACAGCCACAGCCAGAGCCACACCCCCACTGCGCCCACACGCACACACAACAGGCGCGCGTGCGACCCCCCGCCCCCCCTCCCCCGCGCGCGCGACGCATCGCACCGCATCACACATCGGCACCTGCTCTGATATAGCCCTGGGTCCGCAGCTCCACGCGGTAGCTCGTCCCGAGCTGCAGCGGACTTCCGAAGGGCCCGAAGACGGCGAAGGTGTACCGTCCCTCTCGGGGGTCACCCAGGGGCACGACGGCCGCCTCGGTGCCTCCCGCCCAGAGCGTCACCGCCGAGGCCACCACCGCCGTGTGGGGCTCGGTCACGGACCACTTCACTGTGAGGGTGGCGGTCGACGGGACGTACTCCAAGAACACATCCCCTGAGGGGCTCTCTCGCTGTTCCCCGAAGCTCAGCGCCGTGATCACCGGGGCCGTGGTGTCGACGTACGCGGCCTCGGACACAAACGCCGCGGTTACGCCTGGAAAGGGGGGGCCAACAACCGTGAGTGTGTGTGTTCGTGCGTCAGGGCGGTGGTTAATAGAAAGGGGAAAATCCCGTCCGTTACGGCTCGGGTAACCGACGGCGGTTGGAGGGTAACCGATTGCGGGTGGAGGGCAACCGACGGCGGTTGGAGGGTAACCAACAGCGGTTGGAAGGTAACCGACGGCGGTTGACGGGTGACCGACGGCGGTTGGAGGGACAGCGTTTTGAAACTTCAAAAAACATCTTGTCCTCGGGAAACCCCCCTCGTGTGGACGTGGTATGGCTGGTCCCGGCAGGTGCAACCCCTGTGATATAAACTCACCGGCTGACTCTGCCACCAATCGGGAAAAAGCGGAGCGGGGGTTGGTGGGGTGAGGGGCAACGGGGGAGGGGAGGGAGGATGGGGTGTTGGGGGCGCAGAGTTTCTGGAGGTGCCGTTGGTGCCCCGTCGGGGAATCCTGTGGCAGCGGCGTCTGCTTTGTCTAAGGTATTTCCCCAAAGCACAGCCCCAGGCACCAACAACTACCACACCAGAGGCTGCACAATGGGGGTTTCAAGGCAAAAAGGGGGGTAGAGTCGCAGAGTACTAAGCCCAACTGCCACAGCAAGCGGACATTGACTGGGTTGTGTGCCGGATGCAGCTGGTTCTTACTGAGTTCTGGGTGGTCCAACATTATCCTGAACCCCTACCCCCCCAAAAAAAAAACAAACCAGCGCCCTAAGTCCCTCTGCGAACACGTGGGGGCGAGCACACACGCACGCACACACACACCGCCCTCGCCGGTGACCCGCACCGTGACGTAGTATGCGCTGCCGTCCACGAGAGGCACGCCCACACAGGCTCCCGTTTTGCCGGTGGCGTCGGCGAACGCGCGGACCGCGGCGCCGTGCGGGACGTGGCCGATCGCCCATTCGAGGCGGACCACGCACCCCGCGCCCGGGTCCGCGGCCGGAATGCGCCACGTGGCGCACACCGTCCCCGTCCGCGCGTCCGAGGGGTCCGGGTGGTAGCGCACCCCCACGGCCGCGCGCGCGACCGCGGGGCAGACCCGGAAGGCGGGCGACGACGCGGTCACGCTCTGCCCGTTCAGTGTGACGGCGCGGACGGTGCAGTAGTACTCCGTCGCGGCGTCGAAGGCGAGGGGGGGCACGGATCCCTCGCGCGTGTAGGGGGCGTTCTGGAACGGCAGCTTCTCGGTGCCGCCGGGGGTCGTGCCGATGCCCCACATGAACTGCCGGACGCCCCCGGTGCCCTCCGGCGCCGTGAAGCCGCCCCAAAAGCAGTTGTCGAGGCTGGGCACGAACGCGCGGTGGGCGGCCGCACGGTTGCGGACCCACCCTGCGACCGGGGGCTCGGAGGTGGTTTGGACGATGTGCAGGCATTTGGTGCTGTGCTGCCGCACGCTGTCGACCGCACGGACGCAGACCTGGGGGGGGTGGGGTGAGGCGCAGCGTTTGGTGGGAGGAGGGGCATACAAGGAAAGGCAGGGGGGGAATGGGACGGGGGGGGATACAAAATGAGCAGATATGTACGTACACACACGCGTGCGCGTGTTACGTGGATACGCGATGTATACGCGACTCATACGCAACGCATACGCGACGCACACGCGGCGTATATGCGACACACACAGCGTATACGCGCATGTGCAACGTATACGCGACGTATACACGTATACGCATATATGTGTGTATACGTACAGGCCTCAAAACGAGGGTAGGAATGGTGAGGCGATGGGAATGGACAGAGAGGTGAAGGTGGGGGTGGAGGTGGAGGGTGGATGCGGAGGTGGAGGTTCAGGTGCACGTGGTGGTGGTGGTGATGGTGGTGGAGGTGGAGGTGGAGGTGGAGGTGGAGGTGGAGCTTTAGGAGGGGGTGGATGATGGAAGTGGAGGGTGCTTGTGGAGGGTGCAGGTGGTGGTGAGCTTGTTTCGGATTAACTTGCCCAGCCCAACTCCAAAAGGGCACCGAACACTTGGACCCACACGAACACTGGGTGCGCCTACTCCATACCCCAGAGGAGGGCCAAGTTGAAAGCATACCATCCCCTGGTGGATAAGCAACCGACTGAGGTTTGGATTTCAAGTTCATGTGCCAGCAGGTGGGGAGTTTGGGGGGCGGGGGATGAGGCTACTCCCGGTGTGGATTGAAGTGAGGCGCGGTGAGGAGGTGCGGTGTGGTGGCGTGAGGTAAGGTGAGGTGGGGGCAGGGCAGTGAGAATGTGGTGAGTGGAGTGGAGTGGAGGAGGAGGAGGAGGAGGAGGAGCGCCTGCCGTGGTCCCACGTACGGTGAGCCGTGGCGTCGTCCCTCGGGGGCCCCACGCAGGCACTGCCGAGGGAGTCCTCCGTCGTACCTCCGCTAGAGTAAGACGAATCTCGTCGCACACCTGAGAACGCTCCTCCCAGCAGGCCGTCTGGGTCACAGCGTCGGTGTACGACAACGCTACGGTCTGATCTGCTCTCCGGTCCCGGCCACCAACCGCTCCGAACTGTCCTGGATCCACCCGAGTCAGCGTTCCAAGATCAACGGGCACGGAAGATGTGGGTCTCCCGGGGCATCACCCCCGACTTAGGACGTCGCCAGACAAAGAGCGCGGTCCGGCACGACTGCGCGCTGTACCGGAACGGTCCGGGTGCGTGAGGCCGAGGACGGGTCACGGGCGGGGATAAGGCCACGGGGCGGGCCGACCCAAGGCCACCTGCATGTCCTTGAAGACGGTGCGGGGGCCTTGGGAAGCCGCAGTAAGGATGGCCGAGAACGCTGAATGTAGTGCGGCACACCACGAGGGGATCACATCTCCACAGAGGCCGGCCTCCAGGCTCCGTCCATTGCCACCGTAATGGATGGCCCAGAAGCGGCGTCGATCCGGGAGATGGGGGGCAAGCCCGTGCCGGCCGAGACTGTCCAAGATGATCACGTCATGGGCTTCCAGTTCTATTTCCCGCCGCACGGCCGGCGGCATCTGGTTCTTCTCGATGTACACATACAGGACTCGGTACGGGCTGCGCTTGTTCCGGGTGGAGATGGCGGACTTCACCTTAGGGGCCAGGAGGAGGTCCCCTGATAGCCAGAGGCCTAGGAGGACGTCCCAGGCCGGCCACCTGGCCGAACCGGGCGTTGGGGCCCAGTTGGTAACGTGATACCACCAATCGAAAATTCAGAAATATTTACCCAAAGTCAAGGCCCCACCCCGAAGCAGGCCCACATCCAAAGATCAACATTCAGGGGAACAGGCAAACAACAAAGGCCCTAGAGAAGCAACTTGGTACTCCGAGGGCCAAACTTCTCTCCTACCTTGGATAGTAAACACCTAGAAAAATGCAAACCTAGTTCTGAACATATGTGAATCCAACGGACTATGAACACTTCCAATGCGTAAGTACAAGTCCCATCCATCCACTTGAGGCAATAGATTAAACACCATGGAAAAGACACCTTCAAGGGCCAATAACGCAATATAGTACAGGTAGATGCAGTCGGCAAAAGAAAAGGTGGAAAAACCCAACCCCAAGAGACAAAAGCAGTCAACGGGCATATTGAGATAGATTGAAAAGAGTTAGACCCCAAAACTTAGACCAGCGGCTCATCATTCGTCCTCACCAGCGGATCCCCGCGAGGGGATTATTTGGATGGGATACTCTTTCGTGGTGTTTCCTTCCTATCGGTGCGAGGTGTATATGTGTGTGCCGGCTCTGGTCCAGTGACGAATGTTATGGTGTACCAAAACTGCTTTGGAAATGAGATTTTATTGGTTTTGCAAAAGATGTTGCAGTTCTGACGAACGGTTTTCAAATAAGCAGTATTAATCCTCTGGAGTGCCAATACATTTTGCCTTCAGCTTTGTCTTCCAATACGGCAAAGTTAAACTGCCTGAAGCAACTGCTGCTGGTATGTCCTTCAGCAATCTGTGTTCAGCTATTGTATGAATTGGGCCTACCGCAACATCTCAACGATTTGGGTGACAGCCGTATGACACGGGTTTCTTGTGGTTTTGGTGGCTTGTGTTTGCAAGCGGAAGTCTTTCAAGATGTTCATTGGCGGCGTCCTAGGCCAAGTTGTTGCACTGCATGCGCACTGCGTGCACGGCATTCCCCTAATGTTCTATTACAATGCCGGACTGTGACTCTCCGCCAGCTATCATGCGGGCGGCATAACGGATGAAGGTGTAGCCCGAGGCATGTGACAGCCATATATGGGTCTACCTAAACCCGGTACACTTGTTTGACCACGTCAGGTTCATAGTGCGTGTCACATATTATATCTTTCTTTTTGTGGAGTTGATAGACCGAGCACCCCTCTGTATCGTTTTTATTCACCCTTGTAGTGAATAATATATATGGGTGCCTTCATGAGCATTTGTGCACTGTGCTATGTGCTCACCAACCCCCTATGATGGACGGTGATGTCTCAACAAGGGTGGGGGGTGGGGCGGCACTTGCCATGCGATCTATTCATCTCACCCGGTGTGCATATCCATTATTCTACCTGTGCTGTAGTGTCCTCTCGTGTTCTGTTGGGGTAGGACAATGCCCCCAAACCCTATGCCACAGGGCTACGGTGAAGAGCTCAATCCACCGAGACGCCAGAACACCGTGACATGCAATACTCTTTCGTGGTGTTTCCTTCCTGTTGTTTCTTGATTAGGTTGGGCAACAGCATGCCTCCCCAACTGCAATCTACTCACCTTCACCACCCATGCCTTGTTATCTTGAATCCCCCCTGACATGCAGTCAAAAATGGGGTATTGTGTGTTTTTACTCTCAAATGGATGGTGCAGGAGTGGTATCACTGAGGCTGAGGTTGCAAAACGCAACTGCAACACGATGGCAGGCACGGGGGCGGCCGCCAGCCAATGTGTGACCCCGAGGGGTGTTCGACAGTTTGGGGGGCTGTAGGGGGGGGGGGGGGACCCCCACCCCCCTCCGAAGGGGGGGGGACCCCCCCCCCCCTTGGTTGACCCAAACCCAGCACCTTTTCCGGCAGGCCCCGTCCAAGCGCGCAAACACACAAAGCTAACAAGATGCACTGTGAATGGTCATTGTTTTGCTGCACTGCAGCACTTTCAGAGTAGTATTGAATGTTGCCTTGAGTTCGCCCAAAGGCCTTTCCTTCCCCTTGTCACAAACCACGGACATATATGTAGAGAAGCGAAGGGAGCCACAGACATATATAGAGAGAGAGAGAGAGAGAGAAGCGAAGGGAGGGGAGGGGCCTCAAGCTTCGGAATCATCCTCCCACTCGTCGCGTGCCCTCTTGCCGGTACTCTTGGGGCGAGCACGCTTCTTTGGCCGGGCTGCTTGTGCTCTTGTGACCCGGCAGGCTGCCGGCCCATCAGACATGGATTCCGATGGCACATAGTCACTAGTGCCTGACGGGGCACTACTGCTGGAGGATGCACTCGTACCGGAGGAGGCATTGGTGGACGAGCTGCTGCTACTACTACTGCTACTGCTACTACTACCTTGGTTTGGCCCAGAGAGAAGAGCAGGGAGAACAGTGGGCAGAGCCGGCGGCGCAGCAGGCTTCGCCTTCGGTGGCAATGGGGCCCGGAAATTGTCAAAGGCTTGCAACACCTTTGTTTTCTCCTCTTCGCTACACCCGGCATAGTCACGGGGGACTAAATCAGAAGTGGCCCACAAAGTGGGCAAGGTGGCTACATAACCTTTTTTGTGCTTTTCAGCCATTTTTGAATTCTCCACAAAATTCTGAGTATTTTGAGTATAGACACATAGGGTGGAACAAGAAAAATTCCCCCTGCCGTATGCCTAAAACAAAATCTCCGGCGCCTCTGGCGCCGACAAAGCACCTTGTTCCGTGCGACAATTTTGGGGTCCGTAGAGGGGGGGGGGGGTCCCCCCCCCCTTTGGGGTCGGGTCCTGACCAGGAGCGCCCCCCGTGATGGCAGGGTGCTTCAGGGAGAGTGGCGCCTGAAAAAATCCAAACAGTGGCCTCTGCTTTTAGCAAATGTGCCGCTTTAATTTGTACATGGTCCCACAAGTGGCGCAACATATGGGTGCTTAACCTGCCGAGACCGCCAAATGGGTGCACTGCATGGGCAACCATCTTTGCAGCCCACCTCTACGACCCTTTCTGCAGGCTGTCTGCAACCTCTCTACAGCCTTGGTTCACAACTTTTCTTTGCTGTCCTTTGCATAACCTGCTCTGACGCCATGGACCCTCTTTGTATTTCTCTGCAATTCTACTTGTGGCCCTCTATACAGCCACCTTCACCGCACAACTGTCGACAACAGAAGCAACACCAGACAAGCGGGACAAAATGGGCGCCAAGAAACAGAAAATGCAGTACCAACATGCCAAGGGCTGTCCAGCGAGTGGAAGAGCTCAGGTGTATGAGCTTGGAAATCTCGTGTCAAACCTCAATGCGACTCTCCTTGGGCGTAGTCTTCACTGATGACACTTTCAGCCAACTCCTCTTCTCCCACCGGATTCTGTGACCCAGCCAAACAGAGTGCCTCGTACCCCTTACCGTCAACAATGACAATGCGGTCAGTACAGACACAAACCCATCCCCAACCACATCTGCTTATGAGTTTGGCTTGCTGATTTCACCCAACCAACTTCTGCAGATGACAAAAATAATTTGCATCACATTGGCACATTTGCCGGAGCATTCTCGTTTGCTCACCTTGTCACCATCCAATGCCAAACCGTAGGACATCACCCGATGGGGTCTCCCACTGCACTCACTCCCATTACACTTGATCACTTACACCTATCGATAATGCATGGGCAATGCCATTGCACTGCGCACACTGCGTGGGGACCGCACGCGCACTGTGTGCCTATTAGGTAAAACAATCCAGGTAGATTGATAGGAAACCCCCTAAAGCCACCATCTTGGAACAACATGGCAATGTACCAACACAAACAGCGAGAAATAAATTTTGCTGTCTCCAAAATTCTACTTGGATACCGATGAACCAAGTGAATTGCACACCCAAAGTACTGGTGCTCTTGGCCAACTTGAGTACTATTCTGTCTCTGGTAATTCTCTAAGACTTCGCTCGCTTCTCCTAGCGCATTAAAGCAGGAGATAGGTTCCTTGGTGTCGTGAGGAACCTGTGTCCATACTTGACATCCAAAGAGGAACCACTGTGGCTGCGCCATCCTGCCGTATCAGGGTCTCCAAAGCAGAGGGGAGCACAGTAGCCACATAACGACTATCTTTCAACTGTTTTAGCTAAACCCCTTAACAACCATCAACCACCCTTTCTACACCCTTTCCACCCCTTCTGCACCAATTCTCATCACATGGATACCGTCAATAGAATTGAACTCACTTTGAGGCTCCACTTTTAGGGTTTGGTTGTTGCCTGCGTCTAAGATTCGCACGTTATGTGCACTGCGTAGACAGCATTTAAAAAAAAAACCCAGCCTGCAGCCTACAGGTAGCCTGCAGGTAGCCTGACTCTCACTCTCACCCACATGCAACTGTAAACATCGTGAAACATAGACTCATGTTTGGGTGTGCGCGCCTGAACATACGTGTGTAGTGGCATATGCATGCACATTTGTGTACGTTACGGAGATGATGTGAAAATGAGGCACTCAGGCCACGGGGCTGCTCCAGAATACAGGGCCTGAGCCTCACCCAAATTGCACACCCCTCCTGTGTAGCCGCTGTACATGCATGGCTTTGCGTACTTGGTTCGCATATTCACATGTGCAAACACGTAGGCATGCATGGGGCTGTGGTTGTGCACATGGACGCGGTTGTGGGGAGAACTGTGAGCATGCCTGCAATGTTTTCAATCCTGGTTTCATTCGTGGAGGGGGGGGGGTCGAACATTCATGGGGGCCTTCAGAAGTGTGTTTGCCTGTGTGTGTGTGTGTGTGTGTGTGTGTGTGTGTGTGTGTGTGTGTGTGTGTGTGTGTGTGTGTGTGTGTGTGTGGTGCCGGCTGACGGATGCAAGTCACATCTGTGATTTGGAGCAGTGCAGAAGCGTTTATCAGCTTGGGTTCCAGTCACGTCTTGGCAGAGCATATGGGGCTTACTTTGGTACCCACTGCCTGGCCAATGATATCACACGAATTCGAGCCGGAAAAAGGAGGGACAGGGCGACAAAGCCAGCGGATCACTAGAAGCGCAGACGAAGCCGCCGATGCGCACACGTGCAGCATCAACGGAAATGAATTGCGAAGCATGTGTGCCGGTAGGCTAACAGGTGTACACAGGTGCATGCAGTTGAATGCATTTGCAAGGTTGGGTTTGGGTGGCGGCTATTGCGCTCAAACTAGAACTGCTATGCCGGTCAACCAGGGTGGTGCTCTGGGGGGAGGGGGGGCGAAATGACCCACCACAAAAAAATTCAAGATGGCGAAATCCGAGCGGGCCCCACCCAAAACTGAAATGTGAATAGTTTCCATTCCCGCCCCCCGTCCTCCCCCCTGTCCCCCCAGTTTCGGGGAGGCCAGAAAGCAGCACCAGTGCCCCTCTTACCACGCCCTCCTTGACCAGCAGCTGTTTACCTACGTACCGGGGTTGTACAGGTGTGATGTGGGTGGTACATCGGTATTATAAGGCTGTTCAATGGTATGGCTATGGGTTCGTATGGATGAACAAGGTCCCTATCCCCTCCACACGCGTTGGAGAGGGGCAGTATACTGGGCAAATAAGCAGCGCAGACAAACGGTGTGGATGGTGTCAAGTGTGTTGTATCCCTGCAGCACCACAGACCTGCACTGCTCCAGGTCGCCCGCTTCGTTCCCGGCATGAAATCAACATGTCCTTTGATGACATTGAAAAAAAAAAGGCGGGGGCGGTAGGCGATTCCTACGGTTTGCAGCTCTGCAAACATCCGTTTGTTCCCCAGTCACTGCCATCCGTTGACTGCCAACCACCGTCAGGCGACCGTCAACCACCGCCGGATGCCAGTCCCCGTCGAGTAGTCCCCCTGGCATTCCAAATCGCGTGCCCCGCTGGAATGCACAGACATACAGACCTATGTACACGTGTAGAGCAGACCGCACAAAACAAAGCATTGACCCCCAAACAACACTGAGTCTCCTCGGTCCCGATGGTTGTGGGGCGGTTGGGGGCAAATGGTGCCCGGCGCCGCGCTGCGCCGGGACGGCCCCGAAGAGCAAACCAAACCACAACTCCGACCCCCCTTTACAACGCCGTGGCCGACAAAACCCCCGTTGGTCCGCATCGGCGCACCAACGACCGTCCCTCATCGACGGTTGTTCGGTTCGCCCCCCGGACCGCATTGCGAGGCGGTCCTTCAGGACGGGTCTCGGCAACAATCAAAAATGAAAGACCATCGACGTGGGTCCTCGAGGATGGCTCTGCACTGCGCAAATTGCGCGCGCTGCACCGCCCCGCATCGCCGTGTGTGTGTGTGTGTGTGTGTGTGTGCGTGCGTTGGTTGCGTTACGTGCGCGCGCGATCTGTGTGTGTATATGTGTGTGCACTGCACCGACAGCTCCTCTTCTGCCCCGGAGAGGGAGAGGGAGGGAGGGAATCCACTGCCGGGATGACTGAGAGTCCAGCAGAATTCGGCGGGAGCACCTTATTCCCAGGGAGCAATCGCCATACTTAAATATTTTGGGCGTGCCCCCACCGATTTCCAAGCAGCTTGATACGGAATGCGTTTGACAGCGGGAAACCGCTCGGTCCTGGGGATGGTATTGGAAGTGTGCAGCACCAACGTGGAGAGGTTGGTGCAGATGTGCATGTGTGTGTCTGCGCGCACGCGCGCGCGTGTGTGTGTGTGTGCGTGTGCTGACGCTCGGAGATGCCACCGGGGCGAGAAGGGGTTTGCTGTCGTGGTTCAGCGGGGCAACATGGGGCGGTGGTGGGTGCAGAAAGCCCCGCCGCAGGAATATCCAGAAATTCAGAGACACCCCGAACCTCGGAGTGTCCCCAGGCTCCGTCCCGACCCACGCACCCACCCCCTCCCACCACTTCCACAAGGACACAGCGCCCCTGGGGCTTTTCCGGGGCCTGGCCGCACGGTCACGTCATGCGTGTGCATGCGCGTGCGCGTGCGTGCCCGGGTGCTGGGGCCCTTAGCAGCAGCCGCACATCGTGTCCAAGGGTCCGCTGCCGTCCGGCTTCACACGGATCAGCAGGCGCAGACGGGGGATGGTCCGGAGCTGGGCCATGAGGGGGTGCCACTTGTGGAACACCGCGTCGGACTCGACGTACGGCATGCGGTTGTCATCGACCATCATGTGCAGTTGATACTCCGGATTGATCGAGTGGAAGGACATCATGTAAACTTGCGATGAGCTTTTGCCTGGGGTGCAGGAGTGGCGTGAGGTGAGGTGAGATCCCAGGAGCTCCCCTGGTTCAGCAAACCATTAATACTATTACGAGGCCCGTGGATGTCCAGCTGTTGGACTGATGCTGTGCCGAGCCGGTCCGAGTGTCCCGAAGCTCAGGTGTCCAATGCACAACAGCTGTGCTATGCAACCTCTCTGGTTGAAGTGGTGGCGGCGGGTGCCCATGTGCCCACACATCTCCCTGCGAATGCAGGTCTCGGGACGTGCGTATGGCAAAAAAAAGGCTGTTTCCCTCCAAGGGCTGTGTCGCTTTACACCAGAACCCCCGCAATCCCCCAAACCCGCACACACCCACTGGGGATGTACATGGGGAGGGGGGCTGTGTCTCCTCGGTATGGCTTTGCATGAACTTTGCTTGGCCTTCAGGCGTTCCTTCGGCACCCTGTCAAAAAAAAAAAACTAGGCATGCGCAAATACAGGGCGCAATGTGTGTCCATTGCCCGGGATAGGGGGTTACATTACGGGAGGGGTAGGGGGTGATGACTGAGACCGCTGAGACAGCTCCTCATGCAAAGCACCACTCGAACATCGTGGCACCCACGCGGGCGCACACACGAACAGACAGGCAGACACATTGGGAACCGCAAAAACAAGAGCAAAGGCACAAGAAAAGCGGGTGAAGTAAACTCCTCAGGAGCTGCAGGGCGGCCCTCGATGTCTTTCGGTCTAATGAAGGGGAAAGGAGTGCCTAGATGGTGCTGTTGTGTGCAAGCCAGTTCAACTCCCTCCTGCCCTCCCCAGACCCAAATAATTCTTGGGCCCGAGTTTACAACCCGACCAACAGTCTGCTAAATGGTCCCTTGTTGGGTGCCACCACCCAACCACACACACACACATAGACACACACACTCTTCTAGCATACAATACAGTACAATACAAAAAGTGGGTGCACGTGGAGTATTTGCCGGATCGTGACAATCTTCAGATCCTGCAGCGCAAACTGCAGCACAGACCAGGACCAGACACAAACACACACAACACACAGGACATATTCAGCGACTGGTGCTCGGGGCTCACTGCAACCTGGGTTCAACCAAGTCATCCATCTCCATCAGCGAGCACCTTGGTGTGATATCTCACTGACATCGCTAACTTCTCGGAGGGGTAAGCCGCTGCACCAAGGGTCCAGGCACTCAGTACACGCAGCACAGAGGTACAAGCAGTACTATGCAGCAGTACACAGCACACCTGTAACACACCGTAACCGGTATGTTGCCCTCCAAACTGGCGCGGACCCAATTGTCGTTGGACACATACACACACGCGCACACACACACACACACACAGTGGCAGTGGAATGAAGGATCCCACTGCCCAAGGCCCTTGGCGCTATGGCGGGGAACTGAAGAATTCCCAATGTCCAACACCCTCAGCGCCCTCAGCAGTGCGGCAGTGAAGTGAAGGATCTGCAATGCTGACTGCCCCTGCAGTGTGGCAGTGTGGCGGTGTGGCGGTGTGCAGTGCACTGCAGGAGTCCTACTGCCATGTACGGCAGTATACCGAGGCAGATCCCCTGTGCACTGCCCCCAGCGGCACGGCAGCGTGCTGCAGGTTTCACTCTCTCCCCTGACCCCTGCAGTGTGGCACCAACACCGGACTTAGTGCAGGGTTCAGTGTCAGGGCCCACCCGTGGAGTTCCCATTGGTACGACATCCCGGCAATTGCCTTTTGGTAACGCTGCCTTCGGCACGCAGACACGCGCGGATGATGCGCGCACACACACACACCAAGCCTTTTTTGTGATACGGGGGGGGCAGGGGGGGGGTGAAATCTTGGAGGAGGCAGGCACTTTTTCAGGGCAGGCACTGCTTTTGTCCTACCCGGGGGGGGGGGGGGTCCAGTCAAGGAGGCAGGCACCAACTCACCGCCTTGTCCACAGTACCTACAGCTGTCAAAATAAAAAGACAGAAAAATTTTCGCTACTGTGGCACACACCCCAGCCTCCAGCCTTCTGATCCCCTCCTGACATACCCTGGGGTTTGAACCAGGGTCACAGCACTTGCAAGCACAGCATCTTACCACTAACACACCCATCACCTGTGTTATATGCACCTCAGGAGTGGTATAGATATTTTACTTCGAATGTATTCCCTCAAAGAATCTCAGCCTGGCGCAGCCTGCTGACACTGGCGCATTAACTACCATAGCGCCAGGGCTCGAACCAACGACCTGTAGAACGCAGGTGCAGCGCAGTACCGCTACGGTACTCACCAGATCTGGCTACCCACTGCTCAGGGGGAGAATGAAAATTTTGTTTACAAATATTGTCCCCGAAAAAGGCCAACCCACTCTTGGCCTACCCCCACCCAGGGGGGGGGGAGGGTGTTTCCGCTGAGGGCACCCAGAATTTCCAAAAAGGCAGGCAGGCACCCCCCCCCCTGGGGGAGGGTGTGCGCGCCACTAAAAAAAGGCTTGACACACACGCACGCACGCACGCACGCACGCACGCACGCACGCACGTACGCACGCACGCACACACACACACACACACACACACACACACACACAATGAGAACCGCAAAAACAAGAACAAAGCAAGAAAGGCGGTGAAAAGAAAACTCCTCAGGGACAGCAGAGCTGCCCTAGACGTCTTTCGGTCTGTCAGAAAACACGGCAATGAGCTGCACTGCATATCATCAGTTCAGATCCAGCTCCCTGACCTGCCCTGAGAATCGTGCAGCGTTAATGACAGACCTCAAAATTCACCTACGGAGGAGGTGGTGTTGTCTCGTCTACATATGCAACCTGTGCTAGGTGCGTCCACCTAACCGCACACACACAAGGGGTAGGACAAAGGAGAGGGCGGTTTAAAATGTTTAAAACGCACACACACGCACCCACACCCACCCCCACCCACCCCCACACACACACACAAACGCACGCACGCACGCACACACGCACGCACACACACACACCCACACACACACACACACACACTTGTGCAGGAACCAAACGATAAGACCACTATTGCTTAGCACGAGCACTGCAGATCGGATGGCACCCAGAACACGTTGTCAGGCAATCAAAACAGCACAAAGCAGGGCAAAGCATTGAAGCTGTCATGAAGTCATAAGGCTAGGCGCCATTCTGCGGTGATACGCGAAGCAGGACACGGGAATGTTTGGAATCATCGGCGAGGAGTCACAAGCAAAATAACCAGCACCCTGTTCATGTATCACTGACCTGGGAGGGGGGAAGAATGACACAGGACGTCGCAGCAGTCCTTTCATACCCAGGGAACCCTGTTGATGCTTCGCGCGCAAGCCCGGGGGGGGGGGGGTGGATTTCATTCACTCAGGTACAGGAGGGATGGCAAGAGAGTAACAGGTCAGGAGACCAGCGTAGCCGCTGGCTCACACACACACACAGGGTTGCTGTTGCTAGGCAACCCTGCTGGTAAGCATCACTCTGTGGCAGCATTGCATGGTGACAGGGTGGAGGGGCACACCAGGAGTCGGACGTGCTCCTGAAGTGCAAGGAAATCGGAGCACCAGGCCCCCGATACGGCGCCGGGCCGAAGGCTTGTGGGTAGGGACTAGCTACTATAGTCGTTGCCCCTCCATATCGCATGTTTTTTTAGCCACTTTTTGAGCCACACACACACACACACACACACACACACACACGTTGGGAACCACGAGACAAGAACAAAGCAAGAAAAGCGGCGGAAAGAATACTCCTCAGGAACATCAGAGCTGTCCTAGACGTCTTTCGGTCTTGTGAAGAAGCGGATGATGGAAGCATATTCAGTGCTGCTGCGAAGCAAAGAAATCTGCCCCCTTCCCCAGACCACAAAAACAGCCCACAGAGGAGCCCGTGCACTACACACACACACACAAAACAGACAAAGAAAGGGGTCTGAGGTGAAAGGCTATCTGTCCGCAGCGATGCCACGGAGCAGAGCTATGTCTTCACACCAGGCAGGGGTGTATCCTTCGGGCTGGAAGTCTAGGGTACCTGTATCTGTGTACCTGGATCCACTCCAAACAGCATTTGCAATAAACCAGTGGAGCAGTTTTGCCGCCGCAGTGTGTCACGCGGATGGGAGATCGTGGCTGATGCTGTACACCACACGCGCGTGCGCGCGCACACACACACACGATAAACGCAACAAAACAGGCAGTGGTGAAGGCCTGAATGCACAATTCTCGTCAGGTGCAGCGTCAAACCAAAGCCATGTTCAAACGCGGCACTAGGCGTGCACACACACACACACACACACACACACACACACACACACACACACGATACACGTGACAAGCACACAGCAGTCAAAACTGTCTTAGTGCACTAATTCTGCCCTCACCATGCATCTTTATTCAACCTCATAGCCGATATTCCCTCCCCCTCCAGCTCGGTCCCAACATTCAGTCTTGATTAGGGTTGGGATTACGGTTATGGTTAGGTGAGGGTTCGAGTTCGATTTAGCCCGACCGTGACCCAAAATAAGTGTCTTGCTTTTCAAACCCCTGCCCCCCCCCCCCCACCCTCTTGCCCCTGGGCATCAAGCAGTAAGTATGCAATGACAGTTGATCCCTTGTTCACGTTAGGGTTAGGGTCAGGATTAGCATTAGGGTCAGGGTTTGTGCTTGACCTATGTGCACTCTCACCATAAGTAAACGCCCCCCTCCCATCGCAATCCTCTGCCCCCTTACCCCCTCAACCCCACCCCCACCCCCACCACTCTGCCCCCTGGGACACCCCCCCCTCCCTGCCTCCCCCCTCCATTGAACCCGGGATGTCCCTTGGTAGGTTTGAAGGGTCCCGTCACAGGAGCCCTTTTTGGGGGATGTTTGGGGGAAGGGGGGGTCCAGCCCACGGGGCTGCCATAACCACCCCCACCCCTTAAAGGGAAAGGCCCAGCACCCAAGAGGGGTCCGTGGGTATAAAATCCCCTTGGGGCCCACAGCGATACCCACAACTGCTTCTGTGCGGTCCCCGTTCACCAATGCTTTTGTGGTATTTGTGGGGTTTTGGGCTGCCACGGCTGCGCAATGCGTTTGCACCACAAACCCCCCCCCCCCCCGAAAAAATTCACAGCGGAGGGAATCGGCAGGGAACAACACCTCCAACCAGCTGAATGCTGATACGATGCTGCTCGATGGGGGGATCAGTGTTAGATGGCTCCGGCTTCAGCACCATCCGGAACTTGAACCTGTCCTCCTCATGGTCACCCAGGTCATCAATGTAAGTATACGATGCCCCCTAAAAAGGGATGGAGAGCGACTGAGGGACGGAGTTGGGGTGTGGGGATGTGGAGGTTAGGGGTGCTACAGGGGAGGGGGGGGGAAATCAATTTTGCGTGTACAATGCTGCGGCATTGTGAACAGAAAATGCACCGGAATAGGGATGCCAAGGGAACCAGAAAATCCGAAACCTTAGACAAAAAAGGGCTGCCTGTGACAGAAGCAGGTTTTAAAGGCCCCACCCAAGTCTTCCAAAGACAAGCCCTCTTCCCAGTGCCACCAGATAAGCGGAATCCTCAACGACACTTCTCGACGGGAACATGGGGCAACTTGCTGCTCATCGGAAAGCCGCCGAGTTTATGCGCCTACGTAGATGTGCAGCACTGCAGCACCGCATGCCCTCAAGAAGGGTGACCCCGTGTGTGACATTCCGTCGGGTTGCTGTTTCTTTACAGGGCCCTGGACAGTCACCCGTTCTTCCCTTCGCATGTTGCGTCCAGTCGCTGCTTTCTGTCGGCTGCTGCGGCCGGTGCTCCAGCTGGTGTCGTTTCCGCGTTCGCGGAGCCCAGTGGTTGGTGTGCTGGGGCTGCGCCCCCCTCCCCGCCCCCAGTCTTCTGGTCAATGCTGACAACCAAAAACATGCACAACAGCATACACAAAACTAAACCGTGGCAAACAGATCCACATCAGCCACCACAAATCAGCACAAGCGCACGCATGCGCACACGCACGCCAGACCCACACAATGAGAACCGCAGACCACAAACAAAGCAGCAGGGTAGCAGAACAAGAAAACTCCTCAGGAGCTCCAGCATAGCAGCCCTAGGCGTCTTTTGTGGTAGAGGTGGCGGTGTGTAGGCAGGTCCTACCGGGCAACGTCACGACAGGCAGCACTGGTTTGCTTCCATGGGATGCCATTCCTACACAAAACAGATACATTCACATGGGACTTAGTGTCACCCTTGTTAGTGTTGCCCGAAAATACCCCAGCCCCGCTTTCACTCAGCAATGGCTTGGTGGCGACCCACAGCAGAGAAGCAATCGGCCGATACAGGCACTCTAGCACCATTGGGTTGTTGCGCGGCTTGGCTTTTCAGCACATCTCCTCCTCATCCTCCTCTTGTACTTGTATGTGCATTGATGTGCGTGCGGCTATGTGTGTGTGTGTGTGGTGGGGGAAGAACAATATTAAAGAGGGAGACCCGCATGGGTCCAGGGCCCCCGTGGTCGCCTGAGGCGCCACCAAAATCAGTGCAGCGTACATTGCGTGCACCACCCTGTCAGGCGCCCACCGGGGTCACAGCTGGGGGCCTCGCCCGGGCCAAAACCTCTGGCGGGGTGGGGTCATGTGACCTCCGTCCCTGCGCATCCATGCCTGTCCGCGTCATGCTGCTCAACTTGCGCCCGCTTCGCGGGGGGGGGGGGGTCGGGGTGCCCCCGTCCTCTCTTGAAGGCCTGGCCTCGGCTTACCGATGCTTGCTGGTGACGCTTGGGCCGTTTAGCTGAGCCCCCCCCCCCCCTCTTGGGGTGCGTAGCCCCGCCGCCCTCGCTCTGCCCGGCGCCCCGGGCGGTATCTGTAGGGGGGGTTGTCCTGTATGTCGCCCGGCGCAGCACTGCCGCACCCCCCTGCCCACTGCTGCGCATGTTGAGCATTGTCTGTGATTGTGCGCAGCGCAAAGCCACAGCCGCGGAAGAGTTTCCGGACGCCTGGCCACGGTGCACCGCTGTCGTGGTGTGAAAAGCACGGCCCCTCCCCGTGGCGCAGATGTCCCCGCGTCTCCGCTTGGCTCCTCCACTCTGTACTGTACGCCTTTGCGTGCCCCTTCCGGTAGAACTGGTCTTGCATAAAAGTCGCTGGCGTACGCCCTGGCTGCTTTCTTCGCTCCTCCTTTGCCTGGGCATCGTTCCCGCGGCCGCGTGTTATCGTTTTGCCCAACTGTCCCTGGGCGCGTCTCCGTTCGGGTCCGTCCATCGTTCGGCATTGTACTGCTGCAGGCGCTTGAGATGGTGCCATACTGCCATGGGTCTCATGAAAAGGGGGCGTCCCTTCATTCCTACTACGGCACCAAAGAGCGGAAGTGGTTGGTGATCCGGGCAGGCAAGATGGACTCCCTTCCTGCCGCTTTGCCCATCAGGGTTACTGCCAGGCGCACCACCCTGCCCTTTTCCTGTAACCGCACCGTTTTGAACATGCCGTGTAGTTTGCGAACGAACTGCTCCAGCGAATTGTTGCCTTCCTCCGCCCACTGATGTCCTGCCAGGGCAAGCTCATCCCGCTGGCGCCCCGCCTCCAAGTCCTCGTGTTCCGAGTTTGGTATTTGGTGTCGTGATACTCTGTTCAACTCCCGGCACCTTTTCTTCCACCCTAGGCCCTGCGCCAGTCCACTGCGAGCGACCACGGATTCCGGCAGCAACCCACACAGGCGCAGACACGGTGGCCATTCGGACAGCGGCCCCAGTTTGAGAGCCCGTGCGCGGAGCATGATTTCCGGCAGGAGGGGGTCCCAAACTGTCTTCCACGCTGTGCACCTCCACAATAGGTGGTGTTCATCTTCCCGCACTTCTCGGGGGCAGTATGGGCAGTCGCCGTCTAGGCGCAATCCTCGTCGATGGGCCCTATCGGCTGTCCAGGTGGGCCCTGCCATCACTCCTGTGAGCAGGGACTTGTCCAATTCCGTGTCGCAAGTGGCAATGTCACTCAGTGTCAGTGTCCGACCCAACCGGGCCCCCATGCCCCCAAAGGTGCGCGGCCGCCGTTTCTCCAACGCCGTCAGCTGGCTCTCTCGGAGGGCCTCGCGAAAGAGGTGCTCCTCATATTCTTTGGGCGCGTGCACCAAATGTACCACCGTTGCGCTGTGCGGCAGCGACCATTGCCACCACCCTCGATTGTTGTGCCACCCTAGCCGTCTGAACTCCTGCAGTGCTCGTCCGAGCGGGCCTGCTGGCTTCAGGGACTGCGTGCCCTCCCATATGGCCTGAGCCACCGTTTGCGCTGTTCCCGGGTTGCGCGCCACGTGGGCCAGCCAGCGCATCCTCCTGTCGGGTATCACCATCGGCGGTGCAACCCTGTGTCTTGGCAATAGCAGCGCGAATACAATTTCTTTCGCCCGCACGGCCTGCTCGGTCCCCAGATGGCTCCCATGATGGCCGACTCCAGGCTGCTCGCGTCCCTCCGGGATATGTCTGCCAGCTCCACCCCAAACAGTGCTGCCACCATTATCATAACCGCTGCCACCATGGCTTTGCGGTCGAAGCCCCCTGGAATGGTCCGGGTTTTCTTCACCGCCTTTGTGGCTTTGCCAATGCGGCGATGGAGCAGTGGGCCGGTGCCGCTTCGTGGCATGGTGTGAACTCCGACTCCAAGCTGCCGAAACTCCTGCTGGACTGGCATCTGCACCCCGTCCAGGGTCCAGGGGCTATGGTTTCCTTCGCACCCTGTTTGTCGCTGAGAAGGCCAGCGACTTTTTGGCGTTGACCTCTTGTGCTGTGAGCTTCAGCCACTTGCTGGTCGCTACCAGCATGGTAAGGAGCGAGAGGAGATGGATTTCCAGCATGTACATGTCGTCTGCATAGCCCTCGGCTGGGATTTCGGGGGGGGCATCGTTGCTGTTGTGCCCGCTGTCCGTGGAGCCGGTGTCGTCGCCGGCGGCATCCTCGTCGTCCGCCCCAAATAGGTTCCGCGGCTGTATGGCGAGTGCGGTTCGTCCTCGTCCAGCTCTGACCCCTGCCCCCCCAGGGGAGGGGGCCTCCCGCAGCGACATCGTGGAGTGTTCGGTGCTGGCTGGGGTGGGCATTTCCTGCAGCCCGAGTCGGCCCCATATCTTTTCCGCTAGCGTCGGACCCTCTGCGTGGCAGCCTGCTGGCCTGTGCGGGGGGTGCAGTGCCCCTCAATGACCCGGGTCTGGCGAGGGTCGGTGTTCCCCGTCCACAATGAACCCCTGCTCCCAGCAGCAGCAAGGTTGCACGCATCTCCGGATCCACACTTGGTCTAGGTCTGCTCCGTAGCTGACCCGGTAGCACGAGGGGAGCTCCTCCACTTGTGGGGCCGGCGGCAGTTCCTGGGTGTTGACGGTCACCGGCTGCTTCACGTCGTCTATATACGTTTCCATGTGGTCATTAGGGCATTGATGACGATCACGCTCAGTGGGCAGCCTTGCAGCACACCATTGGTGGCTGCCCACTAGGCGCCCAGGCATCCTTTAATTTTGAACATACGTTTGAGTTGGCCGTACATACCGCGGAAATCACACAACACACCCTCATCCATTCCCTGAAGCTCCAGCAGAGCCATTGATATGGCCTACGGAATTTAGTCGAAACATTTGGTATAATCTGTTCCCGCCCCGACGAGCGGGGCATCAAGCACCTGCGCCAGCTCCACCAGCAGCGTGAGCACTGTGGCTGCATCCATGGTTCCCTTGTGCGGCCTGAAGCCGTACAACTCCCGGTGGATCCACTGCTCTTGCCACTGCAAGGCGTCCTCCATCCGTCGCCCTCCCCAGATCCTGTATATCTGCGCCAGCACTCTCACCGGTATGAGCTTCATGGGGTCGCCTTCTCCTTCCCCTTTGAGCACCAATGACGTGAAGCCCTCCGCCACTCGTTCGGGCCACCGTCCCATGCGTTCCACCACCCTCAGCAGTTCCGCCAGTGCATCCCAGAAGGGTGCCGGGAGCCGCTTCAGCAGTTTTATGGACCACAGCTCAAGTCCAATGGCAGTTTTCACCCCCATCTTCCTCGCACGCTGCAGCAACACGTCCCCTGAGTACCCGGGCCTTCATTGGGCTGTGTTTCACGTAACGCCGATACTCGCCCATGTGTGTGTGTGTGTGTGTGTGTGTGTGTGGTGTGTACGTGGGGTTTCACCATTTTTACTAGGTCTCCCGGTTGAGCCTGTATGGCCACACTGGCGTCCTCAGGTCGGGTCGCTCCCCATTGGTGAGGCCCACAGTGCAGGCCACGGGTGCGTCCCTGTGTAATCCCTCAACCAGTGCCATATGCACTCCAGGCCAGAACCCGGCTCGCTGCCCCATGACCACCCTGGAGGCGGTGTGGTGGCTCCGTAGCTTCCACCGGGCTAGCTCCATGATACTAGTTCAACGAGCCCGTCATTGCCATGTTGTCCCGTGTGTTGTGTGTGTATTGGGGCTTTAACAGCTCGTGGTGCTCGCAGCAGCGAGGCGCCCTCCACAGACTACTCAATTTGGTGATTTCCCAAGAAAGGATGCCCTTGACGAAAGGCTGCCACCGCCCGCCTCCAGACATGCCCAATGCAGGGATCAATGCCACGACCTTTCAGTTGCGAGACCTACACTTAGCCCGGTTGAGTTGACCGGGGATCCTTGTGTGTTTGTGTATGTGTACGTGCTTGTTGACCTATGGGGGCTTGTTTCCCCGTAGGTCGACCCAACTTGCGTGTTTTCCCCGCGTTGTGAGCTTGCTCAGAGCGCCACCCCACCGCCCCCTTAGGATTGGCCATGTACCAGCCCTTGTGGCCTCCTCAGGAGCACCACAGTCCAATGCTAGCTGCCGCGCCACACACACACACACACACACACACACACACAAACGATTGCAAACAACTGAGCACAACGCTGCTCCATATGCCAAATTCCTCGCCAGTTGGATCGTCAAACAAGAAACATGTTCGACGCCAATAGGCGCCTTTCTGCAGTACAAGACACAGCGAGCAACATCATGAAGCCATGATCAACTCGTCCCCCGAGCCTCAGGCAGCCGCGCTGAGCCAGAGGCCTGCAACAGAGAAAACACATGACTACTACAACAAGTCAGACGCGGTTGACACACAAACACACACACACACACACACACACACACAAACACACATACTTGGTGAAGGGGATCAGAGGACGAAACCGCGGAAGCGCACTGTCAGTGAGGGCGCGAGTGCGCGGGCACGGCACTGATCACCAAAAACAAATTCATCAGGGCATTGAAGACAAAAAGTAGGCAAGGTACGTTCTGCAACAGGAGTACAATTTTAGAAAGCACACACATCACAGGCACTGCTGGTCACAACTGGCACCTCTAACTGATTGGCCCTGATTAGCTTGGGGTTGTGAGGTTGAGGCTAACTGTCTGCAGCGCTACTTACATGTCCACTCGTATCGCGGCGCAAATCTCTGGAGACATGTGTACCCACCTGCTCACACACACACACACACATCCTCCCACTGCGTGTGCTGTCTTTTTGTGGGTGCTGTGTCACTGGTTGTAGCCGTCAGTCAACAGGCACGAAGGCCAGAGGGCCGATGTAGGTTATCATGTGGGGCACTGACCTGTGTCTGTGTGCGTGTGCTTTCTTTTGGTGGGTGTTGTGTCAGTGGTTGAGTCACCGGGCTCGTGCCGTGAAGGCGCCGGTTCGATTTCCACTGCCTACATGGCCCCTCCGCCGAAGCGAAGGATGAAAAGGCGCAGCGAAGGCGTAGCTGCCGCGAGTGGCTGACGGAGCAAGTCGCAGAGCGCACTGCTGCAAGGAGCGGTGGTGTAGTATTTTTGCAAGGTATCGGGGGGGTCTTAGGGGTAGGCCAAAAACAACGGCGAGGCGCATCTACCGCGGCCGGCAGTGCGGGTGGCGTAGTGAGCTGTTGTAGGGGGCGGTGGTGAGTGTTGACAACAGGAGGGTTTGAACCTCCGACGCTAGCATACCAGCCTATATTGTTGACAACTGGACCAATCCAAGCCTCTTGCGCAGTTTAGCATGCCGGATGGCCTGGGAGACTGCGTGTGGTGGTGTGGTGGTGTGTGGTGCATCGCGGTGTCAATCTCTGGAGACAGGTGTGCCCACCTGCTCACACACACACACACACACATCCTCCCACTGCCTGTGCTGTCTTTTTGTGGGTGCTGTGTCACTGGTTGTAGCCGTCATGCCCCGTCAACAGGCACGAAGGCCAAGGGGCCGATGTAGGTTATCATATGGGGCACTGACCTGTGTCTGTGTGCGTGTGCTTTCTTTTGGTGGGTGCTGTGTCAGTGGTTGAGTCACCGGGCTTGTGCCGTGAAGGCGCCAGTTCCATTCCCACTGCCTACATGGCCCCTCCGCCGAAGCGAAGGATGAGAAGCCGCAGCGAAGGCGTAGCAGCCACGAGCGGCTGACAGAGCATGTCGCGGAGCGCACGGCGGTGCAGTGTTTTTGCAAGGTATCGGGGGGGTCTTAGGGGCAAGCCAAAAAAAAAAAACGGCGAGGCGCATCTACCGCGGCCGGCAATGCCGGTGGCGTAGTGAGCTGTCGTAGGGGGCGGTGGTGAGTGTTGACGATAGAAGGGTGTGAACCTCGTACGCTGGCATACTAGCCTATACTGTTGACAACTGGACCAATCCAAGCCTCTTGCGCAATTTAGCATGCCGGATGGCCATGGGACCGCGTGTGGTGGTGTGGTGGTGTGTGGTGCATCGCGGTGTCAATCTCTGGCGACAGGTGTGCCCACCTGCTCACACACACACACATCCTCCCACCGTGGACACACGTGGTCAGGGTGGTGCACTGTGGTGGCATGGGAGGGTAGGAGGTTCCATTCAGAGCATCAATGTCCTAAAATCCCATTCGGAGACAAGGAAGGAGGGACAAACCGGCTGTTGTACTTGTCCCCCGCCCAGTGTGCCTGGCGACATATCCAGTCGGCGCAAAACGTTAGGTGACAGCAGTGGGGCATAGGGAGGTGAGGGAGGAGGGAGTACATGAATCGCACTGTTTGTGCCAGGGTGTTGGGGCTCGTGGCCAGTGCCTTGGTGTGCTGCGCAGGCTATCTGTTTTTTGTGGTAACCGCTCAGCACAGCCATCTGTAACCATGCGTCCAGTGATAGCATTTCTCCCGCCCATGTATGGCACCAGTGACGGGCATTGCTCAGAGCGCCTGTGACAATACCTGCCAGGTAAGCTGGCTACGCAAGGGGCGGGGACAGGAGGGGAGGTCCCGACTTTAGGTTCCGCGCGCTATCCAGTGCACTGGGCTGGAGGTAGGCTACTCCCATACTTGAGGGGTGGCACACCATTCCATAGCCCAGGGCCACTGTGGCCTGCTTGTGGCAGGCATGTAAGCACGGGTCCCTAGGGTTCGATATGCAGTCACACAGCAGTTTCCAGATGGTGCGGAGAATGTCGCACATTGCCTTTATGATGGGGGCGAAGGGGGCATCTTTGTAAGTGGATGCAACCGGTATGTTATCCCCGAACTGGCATAGTGTGAAAATCCCGTGGCGTGTCTCCCAAAACGGGAAGCCCGACTCAGAGATGTGTAGTGTCCCAAGTTGGCGAAACAGGTGTCTGTTGCTGTAGACCCCCCACAGACTGTGCAAGTCGGCTCCTTGGGCCGAAAATGAACCCCCCATTTGGACGCACCCGTGGCGAGACCACAGACTGCCGAGTGCTTTGATGCAGTTGTTGCACTGCATTTCGAAGCTGATGGTATCTCTCATGGCCGTGTGGGAAAGGTACCAAAATTTTTCTGCCTTTGCACGTCCCGGGCGGTCCAATTTTTTTTGTGTCTTTGTGTATGGACCACTCAACTTCTGTCATTTTCGGTCAAACAATGCCTTTGCTTTTGTTGTTACTGTGCCTGACCGGAATTAGTGCAAGCCGGCCTCCTTGGTTGCTACCTACTGTCTTGGCTGTTGCCCGTTTGTTACGTCAATTGTGTGTGTGTGTGTGTGTGTGTGTGTGTGTGTGTGTGTGTGTGTGTGTGTGTGTCTGTGTGTGTGTGTGTGTCGACAAAGGCGTAGGCGTGATGTGGGCTTTCTGTAAACACTGGGTTTGGTCAGTTCTGGACGAATTCCTCACAGCCGAAGGCTATGTTGCCTCCTCCCTTTCCGTCCCCAAGGCCCTGCCTTACATTCGCTTTGAGATCGAGAAACGAGGGTGGTCAGCCGATTCATCAGGCCAACTACCTTTGCTGTACCTGGAAGGAAAGTACAAGTCTCTCCGGAAAAGACAGTGCCTCTGGCGTGGCATTACCTCCCTCCCCCAGCCCCTGCTTCCCAAGAAAACCGTGCGCATCCCGGCAAGAGCCAACCGTGCCTTCCTGAAAATCCTCTGCAACGTGGTGCCGTATTGTTTCCTAGCACAGAGCATCTCAGATGTCTCCGCATGGTTTCAGTGGCTAGTCACAATCAATGCCCAGTATTTTTCAGAGGTTGACGGCACAGACCAATTCAACAATATTTGCCCCACTGTCGTCGCCGGCCATCTCCAAAAAGCCTCTGATTGGCTGGTAGCACGGAAAAAATGGGTATGTATGTTTTCCATGATGTATGTCACCGTACTAACGAATTTGTACCCCCAGATGGCATTAGTTTTACATGGATGTGCGTCGCAGATAGTGAGATGTACGGCTGTAATGTTGCAGATACATCATGTATGCTTCGGATCGGTTTGGTCAAGGATAGGGGTAAAGTTATCAACCTCTTCACGTCCAGCCAGGCACTCATTCACATTGACACTATACAGACACTCCGCGGTCTCCTCTGTCGGGACGAATATGGAGGAACATATGTTCCGCTGCCCTGCCCACTAAAGCGTCACGGAATTTGCAATGCAACTACGGTTTAGATGCAAGGCGCTCTTCAAAGCAGAAATATAGGAAAATGGGCACATCTGCTTCAAAAAAGAGTGGAATATCTTCGGTAGCACGCACAAAGGTCTTCGTGAAGTGCGTAGAATCAGTTATGTGCACAGATGGTTCCTAGCTGTTACACCGCCTAAATTCCTTATATACGCTGTGTTGCACATGTACCTGTGGATCCTGTACATTGGGCAGACACACTTCGCAGCATGCCAGCGTTTGCGTAAACACCAGACTGACGCGGCAGCGGGAATGGATGGTAGTACGTTAGGCACACCGATGGCCCAACCAGATCCCGTTGAATGAGGCACCTGCATCTTCCAACTCACGTACGATCCGTGGTGGACTGCTGTCTGTGAGTGCCACTGTTGGTGGCGACTGAAAAGGTGGGATGTGAATGATGTGCCTCCAGGCTGAACCTGTTCTTCATCCCTCTGCGTTTTGTACCACAGAAAGGCGCCCAGTGCGTACCATGCGGGGAAGAGTTGAACTTGCTCGGAGGCCCATCTGCTTGCAAGCAGAGTTGGTACGAAGAATTCAGGGTAGTGCCATATGCATGTGCCAGACAGAGTATGCAGGATGCGACGTTGAATGTAGAGGGGTGGAACATCATCCTAGGGAGCTGCTGTTTTATGTTCCACGCTGTCCCATGATTCATGGTGCGGCCCACACACAAACCCAGGCGTGCCGAGAATCGTCATGTACCATGTACCATGCACTGTCGTTGGTGTGGTTGTAATGCAGTGGGCTGTATTGGTGCTGAGCAATATGAGTAGCAAACTCAGTTGTTGCTGCAAAATGAAACTAGCTAGGCCAAGCTTTTGTGGGAGGAACTGACAGCTGAGCATGGTGTCAAGAATACTGTCGGCTATGGTGTTATGAACCGATGGTGCCCCTGCAGTAAACCGAGCAACGATGACATCTTGATCCCCACCTCCCTCAACCGTAGTATTGTGGGCTACGCTCTGTGGGGTGGGGCGGCGCCAGAAAAAGCTATGGGGCGCATGAGCGTAGCGTGGAGGACTTGTTTCATTCCTTTCATGTTTGTTTCATTCGGCGATCCTGCTGCGAGACTGTTTACTGTAGCCGTCATCTCTTGACTGCAATTTTCTGTCACCTAGCCCTGCAGGCGTTCGTCCTGTGGAACGCCCCATTCAGACCGCAGCAGATCGAATGCCTGGTTGCTCTAGGCACTTTCCGACGTTGGTGCCAGGTGTTTCCACATGTCCAGGCGTGTGCCGGCCTTGTCCTTAAATTTTCGAGCTGGCTCAGAGAGCATATGACCAAATACATCGGCCCCTGGTGTGTTGCTGGGAGTGACTGGTGGAGCCTGGTGGCGTCTTTTCGCAGATGCTGGAGTACCGATTTCTAGCGTGGATTCCCGCGATGTGTGTTTGGCTCGCAAAAGTGATTCTTGCGTCATTACTTCATCTCCCGTTGCTGTTGCAGAGCTAGGTCTCACATCACGAGATCCGCTGGGACTCCGGCTCAGCTGACGTTCCACTTCTTCCATGTGATGAACAAATTCCTCTATTCTTGGCACTGCCACCATTGCCTGATGCTGTACAGGCTCAAACTCCGATTTCAACCATTTGTCAAACTTCGTCCGAGTCACCACCTGGTCCACTCGCTGCTCCATTTGTGCCATGACGCCATGATCTGAGGTCAGCCACCTGCTTGTCTACAAGATGCAGCCCCTGTGCAGTGGCCTTTGCACGATGTAGTGCGGGATTTACGACATCGGTTTGCCATTTTAAGCTCGAAGACATTTGGCGCTGGAGGACTTCCACACTTTCATTCAGGGTATCGACATTCTGGATGGATTCCTTGATAGAGGCAACTTCATTGCGTAGGGATTCTATTTCCGAGCTGCTTTCGATGCCAAGGGCTGTTCTGCAGCACATACATGACGATACGTTCTGGCCAGCATAGCCACACCATGTACAGTGTCCCGATAGGTGTGAGGCTTGATTATCATCCGGAAAGTTAACTGCAGGATTCTTTGTTACGCAATCACTCGTGGCATGGTCTGTTGTGCCGCACTTTAGGCACCACGGCTTGCGGGGACGTGCACCACTTGTGATGATATACCTTGTTCCCCCTCCCGCTGGCTGAAATTTTGGGACATGCTTTGCTGGCTCGAATTTATCGCACGCCCTGATCCAGTGATCCACAGAACCGCAGAGGACACACTTGCGCGCTTCCCTTCTGGCATTCGCAATGGGGCACTCATGTGCCCAGTGATTGGCATCTCTGTCAATGCGTTCGCACGTCCAACAAAGTTCTGGCGGAGGATTTCTACTGGGCCCTGATGCAGAATCGGACGCAGCTCCACAACATGTGGATTTTGCACGACAATTCCTTGCCACATGTCCTGCTTTGTGACAGTCAAAACACAAAGGCTGCGCAGATGCCGATGCTGCCAAAGATGGGGATGAGGATGCCATACAGAACGCAGGAAGGCGCTGTCAATGTCCACAAGGTGTCCCAGAGTGGGTGTCGTCACAACTGCTCAGCGCACATATCGGGCTGGCAAGAGCAGTTCACACACGATTGACGTAACAAACGGGCAACAGCCAAGACAGCAGGCAGCAATCAAGGAGGCCGGCTTGCACTGAAGCCCGTCAAGCAGAGTCACAACAAAAGCACAGGCGTTGTTTGACTGCACTAGGCGCCGTTCTGTGGTACAAGGCGCACGTCCAGCCCACAAAGAGCACCTCTGCTAGCTTCGTTGGGTCAGGGGCCTGCAGGACAGAAGGCAGGGGGTAAGCCATCGGTTAGGTAGCGCGATCTTGTCCCTCCCCAGCATATTGCAGCACTCAGGAGAATTTACAGGCAGCGCATTCCATTAACTTCATGCCCCAGGGTAGAACCATCTCACTACCTGCTTTCCCCAGGCCCCAAGACAAGAGGACCACATTATTTCAGGGCCTTCTGGTACATCACCTTGTTACATAGAGCATTCATTCAGGTCATGCAGACACACACCGTCGCCGGGATGGTACACAGACACGCACACACACACGCACGCGCACGCGCACGCGCACGCGCACACGCACACGCACACGCACACGCACACACACACACACACACACACACACACTACGTGAAGGAGATAAAGACACCCGAACCCACCGTCGATAGCAGGCAAACAGGGCACTTGTCAAAACACCTTGTCAGGCCACAACAGAAAAAAGTGTCATTTAGGCTAGGCGCCTTTCTAAAGCAAAAGACACTCAAAAACACACACACATACACTATTGCGAGACAAACGGGCCACAACTCAGGTTCCGAGTGTCAGAATCCTCGTCAGTTGGACGTCAAACAAGACAGGGCATGTCCGACGCCAATAGCCACCTTTCTGCAGCATTGGGGACAAGACGGGTACACTCTAGACCAACGTCAACATGATGAGTGAGCCTCTGCCAGCGTGGTTGCAGCAGAGGCCCGCGGCAAACGAGGAAAGGCTTACAGCCCAGACTGTCACCCCTCCACCCGACCCGCCTTGTACCCTGCACCGCTTTTAGCGTCGACGAGGCATGTGGAGTCACCAGTTACGACAAACCAGCATTGTCTGGGGTGTGTGTACGTGGTGTGGAAGAACAGCAGGCAATTGAGTAAGCATGCACCATCATTGGTGCATTACACACACACATTGTCTGTGGGATCGCATCTGCAGTGGCATGTGGTGTCAAAACAGGTTTGCATCACTCGGTCCAGGTTCTCCGCATCCCAGCACCAGGCACCATCGATCCCCCAACAGGCTTTCCGGAAGTCTCCATGAACTATATGCATAACCCCGGCCTATAACGCATGTTTGTTCAACCGGCGTTTAATGACAGCTACTACAATGCATCGCTTTGCCGGCATATGGTTTGATAGACGATTCAGTACTTTCACGGTTGCCTTCTCAGAGTGGGGACTGCCGCAATATGCTTTGTGGATGGCGCCGTGCAGTGCACGCATTGCTGTAGTTCTTGTGAAACCCGACAGCAGCACAACCTGGAGCCGGCAGGTAATCCCTGTTCGATCTGTGAGGCCTTTTGAGCGGTGCGTCCAGCTTAAGTGACCATTCAGGCGTCAACGATGCGGGTTCAGCAAAAGCAGTCCCCCCCGCCTCTTCTGAGGCCAATACCATCACTAGGCCTACTGCCTTAGTCATAACTGTTGCAACAGGAACCTATGCATGACCTTTCTACTAATGCATTCGCAGTCCACATTCAGGTGCCAGCTCGATTTCACAACCTCTCTCACTGTCTGTACCACGTATGCTCTGTGTTTGGGGGAGGCGTCGGTAGCGAGGAGTATAGTATCGCGGAAGTGACACATACTTGTGCGCCCCCAGCTCCCGTGCCATAACGGCCAGCCTTTTGTGGTCACCTCTAGCCTACCCACACTCCTGAATTTGCCTCTCCCCGTGTATGCCGCCCACACAGAGTGCAGGTCGGCCCCTTGGGATGAAAAGGGGCCTCCCATTGGGATACAATTTGTTCTAGCCCAAAGGCTTCCCGTGCTGTAGCAGCCATTATTATGTCTTAGTTCGTGCGAAACAATTTTAATCAGGTCGTCATGACTGATGTAGTGGAAACTACCGCTTGCTACTTTTCCTGCTGTGTCCATCTTTGTGTGTGCGTGGTGTACACTCCAGCTTAATTCTTTTGCTCTGCACCGTGTCCGTGCTATTAACCACTCACTGCCGGCTTTCAAGTGCTCCTCAATGGTTCGTGGCTGACTGTTGTTGAACTGTTCTTTACAGTCCACTTCTGCAATTGCAGTGAAACCATTTTTTGCACACCAGTGAAACCACAATGACCGACAACCGTAAAATGCTCATGGAGATCTCTCTTATGAGGTTATTCAGAAAGCATGTGAATGCCCTTGCTGCTACCCTCAACCTGGATCGCCGGACGATAGGCTATGGTGATGCAGCACTCGGGCGCGACAGCCATCCCTTCCCTGCCCACAGGATTTTTGCCTTTGCAATAATGTACAGACGGCACAGTTTAGCGCGTTTGGTGACAGGCCAGCCTAGCTGCTGAACCATGTCACTGACCTCCCGCATATATTGTGTCGGGGATCGGGTGTCTTTGAGGTATCCTCCCTCCAACAGAAATTGTTCAGTGCAGTCCCACATCCAGCGGTTACAGAAACCCCAGAGCTGTCCTGCTCCCTTATCTACAACCCGAACCATAAAGCCTATCCTCTTCACGTGACGTAATAGTTGGCCTGATTTGGGAAATGCATTTGGGAGGATACATGATTGTGGTGGGGTTGTTCCCTTCACCTGTACTGCAAATGCGGTAATGCCCTTCAGTGCCTCCTGACGGGCGAATTTCCCCGGGACGGGTAGGGGGTCATGTGGGCGGAGGCGTTTACCCGACTGGTCATTAACCTTCACAGGGACCAAGGCCACGTGCTGTCCAATGGTGACTGGTTCACCGTACTTGCTCGCTGTGTGCAAGTGCTCCGTGCAAGTGCAGGGGGGCCGGCCCACCGTCCAATCCTTCTTGGTGGATAGTTTGCTGAATACCGTCACTACAGTGTGTGGTGTGGCTCGTATGACGTGCACGACTCTCTTCACTGCTTGTTTTCCCCATGCTTTTAAGTCCGTTGTCTTTAGGGTACGTACGAGTTGTCTGTAAATCAGCGATTTTTGACCCTGCGTGACATTGGGCACCACAACCGATGCCCCATAGGCTAGGGGTATATCCGGCGACTGAGAGAGTGTGGTCAGTTCATTGCGCATCCCTGCTGCGTGTGTGAAATCGCGATCATATTCAGCCGGTTTGATTTCCTTTATGAGGCGTAGCACTTTGTGGTTCAGCCAGTGGTTAGTTCGTGGCTTTCCATCCTGCGGGATTCCTGGGGCAACGTCATTGACGACCCATCTGCGTAGTTCGTACCACCAGGCTCTCTCTCTTATCCCTGCCCACCACAGTGTGTGTCCACGTACTCCAGGACTGCAATACCCCAACCAACCATACCTACAGTCAACATGTGCCGGTGTAGGGATGCACCGTCTACACACACAGACACACACACGTAGATGACACAAAAGAACCAAATCCCAGCACGCCACACACACACACACACACAATGAGAACCGCGAAAACAAGAACAGAGCAAGAAAAGCGGTGGAAGAAAATTCCTCAGGAACAGCAGAGCTGTCGTGGACCTCTTTCGGTATGTTGTAAGACGTGGCAATGTGCAGCGGCGAATTTCAGTGCAGTGGCTTCTCACTCCCTGACCTACGCTGAGATATGTGCTGCACACGCACACGCACACGATTGCAAGACAAACGAGCACAATGCGGCTCAGAATGTCAGCTTCCTCGTCAGTTGGATCATCAAACAAGAAGCATGTTCAACGCCAACGCTGCACACACACACACACACACACAGACAGACACACACACAAACACACAAACACACACGATTTGCAAACAAACAGACGAGCAGCACAACGCCGGGTCCGAATGTCAGATTCCTCGTCAGTTGGACAGTCAAACAAGACAGAGCATGTGCAACGCCAAGAGGCGCCGTTCTGCGGGGACAGGCGTGCAGCAGTGATCTTGGCCTACAAAGGAAGAAGGACGGTGCTGCCCTATGGCGAGACCGGCCTCAGATTACGACGACGTCATCAGAGTATCTCCCATCCCTTGTGGTAAACCCCAGAGCAGGGTCGGTATGCACCATGCGACGTATACGTGTGAACCACACACACACACACACACATACACACACAATGGAAACCGCAAAAACAAGAACACACGCACAGACACAAAAACAGGAGGTAGAAGGGATCAGGGCTTTGTCAGAGCCTGGAGCAGGGCGGCGTCGGTACACCAGGGTGGGGTGTACCGACGAGGTGCGCACAGACGCGTGCGCGCGCGCACACACACACACCCATACAGCGAGAGAGAGAGAGAGAGAGAGAGAGAGAGAGAGCGAGAGAGAGAGAGAGAGAGAGAGAGCGAGAAGTGCAGACACCTTCACCAATGCAGAGCTTGTTGAACTCCCAGGCACGGAAAAGAAACTCTGCATCGTCTCCTCCCTCCATACGAACTCCATCACGTGGTACTGTGCAGTGGCGTCCGCCAAATCGTTGAGCTCCAGCCACGTCACTGCAGCCGCAGTCACCTCCGCCCCGCTGCAACGTGACCATGTGTGATCCAAACCCCTGCCACCCCACGCACCAAACACCAAATGCCCTGTCCCCGACCCATACATCAGCCGCTGCCCCCACAACCCCCGAGATTCGAACCCTAGCACCCCAAATCAGCCAGCAATCACGTTGTCATAGGAAACCCATCCGATAAACAAGCGATGTGGGGAAGAGAAACACTCAGTCCGGAGGCCACACATCCCTATTAAGCACCCAATTCATGGGTATTGGGGAAACTGATTGGTGTGTGGCCGTGGGTTGTCGCAGCCCCTCTCAGGCCTCTGCATACTGATGGCAGTAGGGTGGGGGTTGGGGCGGGGGGTGTCAGATCCCCTGTGTGACATTCCGTCTGGTTGTTGCTCCTTTACGGGGCCCTGGACAGTCACCTGTTCTTCCCTTCGCATGTTGCGTCGGGTTGCTGCTTTCTGTTGGCCGCTGCGGCCGGTGCTCTCGCTGGTGTAGTTTCCGCGTTCGCGGAGCCCAGTAGTAGGTGTTTTGGGGCTGTGCTGAATGTGGCATGGTGTGCCGTTTGCGCGTCAGCGGCGCCCAATAATTGGCGTATTGAGGATGTGCTGGTTGTTGCCGGGTCGTTTGACTGTTTTTGCTGTCCACACGCCTCTGTCCACAGGCCGTCCGTAGCCTGCCCCGCTGTGTTTCTGTGTACGTGAGGCCCAGAAGCCCTGTTTCTCCACGCGCTGTCCCGGCCGTCCACCATATGTCCTTTTCCCCCTCACGGCTGGTCTGCCCCTGATGGGCTCCCGCTCCTGTTGCGCAAACAGCCCATCTGGGCTGGGGGAGACACCCCCCACCTGATGCCGGTTGAGCAGGGGTCGCCCTGGCACCCGGTAGCGACGGGGCTGGCTGGCCAAGCTATCCCCTTTATTATCGCTGCCTCCCATGCGCACGCTCTGCGATCCGCTCCATTCTGGTTCCATGTTCCCGATGATCTGGTTGCCTCTCCTGCCTTGCTGTGCCCCTCCTCCTTGTTTGCTGTGCTCGCCCTTGTCCCTCCTGGTGTGGCTCCCCCGTTCTGTGTGTCTCTGTTGCTCCCCCCCCTGTCTATTGGCGCTCCTGGGTGCCCCTGTCGCGCACCCCCTCCTGTCCCCGCCTGCTCCCCCGTACGAGGGTTTCACATCTCCATACGACGTGGACTGTCCCGTGCGCGGTTGGCTGGTCACGGCCCTGTTGCCACCCCCGTGGCGGGCACCTCCCGGCGCGCAGGGCGCAGTTCCCGCCCTTGTGGAGTACGTGGGCACCTTGTAGAGGGAAAGGGGGGGGGTGTTTGCTGATGGCTCTCTCGGCGTGCGCCGCATTTGGTGGTTGCTGCAGTGCTCGCACCTCATGGTTCCCTTGTGTATTGTTGTGTGTCCTGTTGGGGCGCGTCTCACTGCCGTGTGTGGGGCGGCCCTGGGCCCAGTTGCTTTGCTGCTTGCGTTCTAGTGGCTGCGTGTGGGTCAAGTGCCCGTGTGGTGGGTCTGCCCCCCCCCCCTTGGGTGTTGGGTGTTGGGCTGGTGTTGGTGCTTGCGGCGGGTGGTGTGGCTGTCTGCCGCTGTTGTTGCAGCACACTACTTTGCTTTGCTCTGTGCTGTGTGCTGCGTGTTGTGGTGTGCTGGCGCGTTTCATTGTGTGCCTCTACCGGCTTTGGTCTGCTGCGCTGCGTTGTGTGCTACGCTGCCTCCGCGTTGTGCGCTACTCTGCCTCCGTGAGGCGTGGCGGCCGCGGCTACCCGGGCAGGGCCGCTCCCCCCGTTGGGGCCGAGTTCGGGTAACCTCCGAAGCGCTTGGATAGGGCCGCCAACCCATTGGCGGGGCCAAGTCCGAGCCCCGGGGCCTGCCTTTGAGGCTTGCGCGCGTGCCTTGTTTGCGGGCAGTGGTGGCTGTGCGTGGGTGAAGTGCCCGTGTGGTGGGTCTGGCCCCCACCCTGGGCAATGGGTGTTGGGCTGCTGTTGGTGCTTGCAGCAGGTGGTGTGGCTGTCCGCCACCATTGTTGTGGTACACTGCTTTGCTTTGTTCTGCTATACTGTGTGCTGCGTGCTTTCGTGTGCTGGCAAGTTTCGCTGTGTGCCTCTGCCAGCTCTGGCGTGCTGCGCTGCATTGTGCGTTGCGCTGCCTCCATGAGGCGTGGCGGCCACGGCTACCCGGGCAGGGCCACTCTTCCCGTCAGGGCCGAGTCCGAGTAACCTCCGAAGTGCTTGGATAGGGCCTCCAACCCATTGGCGGGGCCGAATCCGAGCCCTCAGGGCCTGCCTACGAGGTTTGTGTCAGACCCCCCCCCAAGGAGATGCTGAGTTGTTAAGCAAAATTCTGGATGGGGGGGGGTCACTGCATGTGGGAAAATGGAGCCACCTGAAACCTCTTCTGCCTGTGGAAATGCTGATTTGACGTGTAGAACAATAATGTTGAGAAATGGGCAGCAATCAGCAAAACCGCTGGTTGCAAGAATTGACTTTTGGCATTGCAAGCGGGAGAACTGGGATCTAAGAGAACGCCCAGACAACAGCAAGAGAACACCAGAAACGCGGCAGGCACTTTTCTGGGCACCGTATGGACGAGTGGAGAAGAACAGAGGCCGAAAGGAGACACATCCCAATTCAACATGAAACGGGTACAGTTTGAGTAAGAATCTCCCACTATCTTTGTACGACTACAGCTTTTCTGCTCGGGAAGAGTTACCTGAATTTGGCACCCCCAAACACCATCCCCTCTCTTCCCTCGTCACACCCCTCCCCCCTCCAAAATGTGTAGGCGGGGAGGGGGCGCACCCCACGCGAGATACGCGCCACAGGGGCAGCCATCGGAAACCCCCTCCGCCCGCACCCGCAAGGCCCTGCCCCACACACGCCAGGGGGCCCGACGTCCCCCCCCCCCCACGCTCACCTGGTGAACACCAGCTCCGGCACGTGGAACTCCGCCTTGGCCTCCTTCACCGCCTTCGCATACGCGTTGACCACTGGCATCGAGACCAGCGCGTGCATCCACAGCCGGCCACCCTGCAGCTGCAGCCCCTTGCGCACGGTGCCGCCCAGCGCCGCCTCCGTGGCCCGCTGGAGCTGGGGCAGGGCCGCGTCGGAGAAGACGGCGTGGGCCATCTGCTTGGAGCAGCGCCCCAGGCGGCTGGCGTCCTGGGTCCAGCAGTACAGGAGCATCTGGTAGAAGGCGTCGCCGGCGTCCCGGAAGAGGCGCCCGAGGGCACTGGGGCCCTTGGTCTGGGGGTCGGGGAACTGGAGGCGGATGGGGCGCGTCGTCTTCATGAAGCCCTGAGACCGGGGCGATGGGCGGTGAAGGGTCGAGGGCCAAGGCGGGACGGCGCAGAGCGGGGCCGCGGAGGCGGGCTCAAGGCTGCCGGCCTCCGGGACCTGCGGACCGCCGCCGAGCGCCGGCCGGAGAGGCGCTGCTCTCGGCCATCGGCCAACCGACGGTGGTTAACCAGTGACTGCTGTCGGGTGAGCGCCTGCCTCCGTCGGTTGCGTGTCAACCGCCGTCGGTGAACCGAATCATGCCGGACCTCAGGCCGTCCTTCGTTGAAAAAAAAAAATGCCAAAGGTTTTTGGTTCGTTTGCTGCCACATTTTGTTGTGGCGTGTTGCTGACATATTTTTGTGTCACCCAATTTCCAGGAAAAGGCGGGGTACACGTTTGCTCTTTTGGAACCCAAAGTGCACTTCTTTTTTCCAAAACAAAACAAAACGAGCAACCCAACAACCGCCATTGCTCCCGGGTAGCACTTTTTGTTTTGTAGGCGGGTTGCATTTTCACCCCGGCCCCCCACTTGCTCCCTGCACCTGCCCTGTATTGGGGCGGGGCCCCCAGCAGGGATGAATATAATGCCCCCCCCCCCCACCGCCAACCCCCCCCCCCCCACAGATGATGAAATGACGATTACAACATGCCGGCCACACCAAAATACAGTGCAGTCACAGCCCTGGGTCCCTCCTCTCTCAGACACAAAACGAAGCACTGGACGTACGTCATTGCTGCAACCCAAAAATGTGAACAGTGTTTTACACGTTCTTTTTGACGCATGTCCCAAAAATGCAGTCCATTTCAGCCTCATCCCCGGTCCCCCGGCCCCAGTCGCCTCTGTGGTTTTGAGCCTCGAATCTTCGCCCTTGAGCAGAGCCGTAATAAAGCCGCAGACCTTGGTGCTGGAGCTGAGGCCTTGCTTGGCTGCATTCCGCCGACTCGTGCAAAGGCCCCATCCATGGGTCCCGTGAGGGGGTGCAGCATGTAGCCCCACACACAACATGTTGGGCACCTGCGGCATCGGTAAAGCCTTGGCACCGTCGCATGAAGGATGACTTGAGCATTTCAGGCTCCACCAGCTTTGCACTCCGGAGGAGGCGGTCTCACTCAAGGTCCCGCCGCTGTACAAAGCACTGGGGGGCACCACACCCCAAACATAGCTCATGCGCCACAGTACACACTAGAAATAAGTAGAGGACGAGCTACATGCCCTGCTGCACAGCCTGAAGAACAGGCAAGTGGAAAATGGGTACTAGTTTAGTGCTATACCCCAGGTACACTTCTTTCTCTTGCATTACCTGAGAACACAGTACTCATGGTCGCATCATTTTCACTTCTTCAAATCGGGGTACAGCAAAAATGTACTGGAGTCAGGCTGGACACCATCCCAGAGGTTCGGTGATCATGGTCATGCCAAAAACAGGTGCATCTGTTCTTCATGCGATGATCCGCATCTTTGTGGTTTGTGGCGGCGAGGCAGGGGCTGCAGAGTGGGGCGGGCCATGCCGTGCAAAGCGATACAGCGCACCTCCTCAAACCACTCCCGTTTGAGATTCTTGCCAATGAACACAATCTTACAGCCCCGTGTCTCGCCCTCCCTCCATTCGCCCAGCTCTTGCTGCTCCACAACGTCCGCCACGGCGTGAAAGATCAGTTTGCGGGTGCTGCCAGCCTGGGCCAAGACAGCCTTGCACCGGTACAACATCCCGTTGGTCTCGCGGTCCAAAGTGGCCAACAGGCGAACCCACCGGTTGAACTTCAGCGGATCAACTTCGAGACCGTCTTTGACAAGACTGAAAGACCCGACCTGAAAACAAGATGTTTCGTAATCCAAAACCAAAGAGAACTGGGGCCGGCCAGTGATCGCTCCATTTTTAGACACAGAGGGAGAACACAGTGGTCTCTTATCGGCCGACTTAGACGCCCGATGGCGGCCATTCTCAGCCAATAGTTGAGAGAGAGGCGGCAGCGATTGAAGGCTAGGGGACGAAGGTTGTGGCCTAACCGGGGGCTATGAAATAATGAATGGCATGTGGACTTTGGCCAACACCTGAACGGAGCTGAGACACAAAAAATTCTGGCTTCTATCGGGCAAAGTTACATTAGTCATCATCCGACTGTGTGCATGGAACAGGGGTACACAACAACAAAAAGAGGCACATCACTCCAACATAACCCAGCCTCATGCTCTGGACCCTAAACCCCCCCAAGGCTACGGTGGCAGCGCACTCAAGAATCCCCACTTCCCACTGCACCCTCCAGTGTGGCAATGCACCGAAGGAACCCTCCCCACTGCACACTGCCCCCTGCGATGCGGCAGTGCACCAAAGGATTCCCACTGCCGCTTGGCCATGTGCAGTGTGGGGGTGGCAGGGCCAACCCGGCAGTGGCAGGCAGACTCCACAGGAAGGTGGAGAACAACACGGCAAACTGGGCTGTACAGAGGCTGGTTTTCGGGGGCGGCGGGGGGGGGGGGGGTTGCCAGTTTGGAGGCTTTTTGTGGGAAGGATGTTCGAAAAGTAGCACACTTGTTTGGTGTCTAAATGGTGGCTGGAGCATATCTGCCATATTCGAGGTTGCCGAATGGAGTCTGTTCTCATCGTTGCCCAATGGTTGTTTGTGGCTGTAAGTGCAGCAATGCACTGAATGATCACCACTGCCCACTGCCCCTTGTAGCGTGGCGGTGCACTAAGGGATCCTCCCTGACCACTGCCACCTGTGGTGTGATAGTGCACCACACACTCCCCATTGCCCATCGCACCCTACAGTAAGGTCGTGCTTTGAAGGATCCCCAATGCCCTCAGCCAACAACCCACCCACCCAAACTGACACCCGGCCACTTAGACGCCCTGATTGATGCAGTATATCGCAAAGTGGAGAACACAACTGATGCAATTCCCCCTGGCAAACAGTGTTTTATGGGATATCTCATACAAGCCAAAAATCAAGCTGGAAACAGGGAATGTTTCCCATGCCCGCAATACTCCATCCTCATATTTATGGGCCATGTCGCAGGGAATCCTCATCCTACAATGTTGCTTCCCTTGTTTATCCTAAGAATCCCCCGCTCGCATATTATCCCGCTTGCATATACAGCCCGATCGCAAAGTGAAGAACACAACCGATGCAATTTGCCCCAGAGAAAGGTGTTTGATGAGATATCTCATGCGAGCCAAATCAAGCTGGACAAAGGGAATGTTTCCTATGATATGGAAAATCGCCTTGCAGAAACAAAACGAGGCACTTTTGGGGTGTGTAGAGATGTCCTACTGTTGTTAAGAATCGGGGTGCATATTGATTTCCAAGATGAAGTACACTCACATTCCCGATGATATGGTCCATAATTCAGAGGACCACATTTGCAAGATGGGGATTCCCAAGGATACCGTCCAAAAACAAGGGGACGGGGTGTGCAGGCTGGGACTTCCCCATGATGTGGTCTACAAATCAAAGGGCCGAATATGCAGGCTGGCATTTTTTCCATTCGAAATTTTGGATTGAAAATCCGGTTTTCGATTCGAAATTTCCGGTTACAGGGGGGGGGGGGGGGATTTAGTACAGGAAAATTTTTGCCCGGAAAAATTCCGCCGGGGAAAAATTCCGCCACAATCGTTAAAAGTGATGGGAAAAATTGCCACACTTTTCCATGGTGAAGGGCAAGGCCTAAGGCCTTTCAACCAATATTTGTCCTTCTTGTCGGCACCCTTGGATTTGTGCTGCGCTTGCTTGGCCTTGACAGACCCCCCCCCCAGCACAGGGTACAAATTTTGAACTTGATGTCCAAAAAAAAGTATGGGAAAAATTGTGCCACAATCGTTAAAAGTGATGGGAAAAATTGCGCCAGAATTGGGCATACGAAAATTTTCCAGTCAGATTTCTTCCTGTACTAAATCCCCCCCCCCCCGTAAGAATTGCATGTTTGATCTGAAATGTCAGATGCAGTTTCCATCCGAAAATTTCGATCAAAACAGAGAAATCGCATCCTAAATTTCGGAATAAAAATGCACTTTTCTATCCAAAATTTTGGATGGAAAATGCCCCGGTGGGAGAATAGTTGCACTGCAATTAATTGACATTTGCGCAGTGGAATGATGACCACCACTGTTTTCTTCTCTGCTTTAGTCAGACCAATCTCCAGCGAAAATACCTCGTTGTTGTGCCGTGACTCCGGCTGGTTGCCGTGATCATGATCGCATAAATCATCACAGTGCTCATGACCATGATTGTGTCCATGCCTGAGAAAGGGCAGTGCAATGCTGGTACCTGGCTGGAGGTGGCTGACCACGGGCTCATTTAACAGGACAGAGACCAGCACTTCTGGTCACCAGGCTATCTCCCCTACCTCAACAAGAGTGTGGAGAAGGGTCAAAGGAATGGCCCACAACCTGCACGGCCAGTGCACCACAACTTGTTTGCCCTACAGTGCCAGGGGCAACAATGTTTCATTTTTGTTGCGGACCGCCCTGGAGGACAGCTGCTGTCTGACGGCGGGTGTGGTCCATGGCTGCAGTTAGAGGGTGAGCGAGATCCGGACAACCAACAATCACCTATCGACAGCTGGAGCACAACCAGCGTTTTCGGGGCTGATGGATGGAATCCAATGCTGGCAGATGGAAGTTTTCCTGTACCACACCATGCCCTCGTTCAGCTCACATCTGTTGTGTGCTGTGTGAGGTTGTCCACATTCTACTGTGTTCTGTATGCTTTAGAAGCATCCAAAGATTGGGCTGGCCCGAAGCTCCAACATTTGCTTACACAGCCTGGCACTTATTTGAATCATCCTGCCACATCAACATAACAAATGCAGCCCAAGAACCCAATGCTCGATGTGGCAGCTAAAAGCAAAAGAGGGTTGAGACACTACAGTAGCTAAAAGGGCTGTTGCCTTCAAGCAACCACAAGGCATGCTGTTGTGTGGCAGCAACCAAAAGGGCCTGACATTTCACCACCTGGTGCCCCCATATGCACTGCCTCCTGCCTCCTGCACTATGGCAGCAAAGAAGAAGCCCTTTGCGTTGCGGCAGCGAAAAAGGCTTGCTGCACTGGGGTAGTACGCTGTTACTCTGCGATAGCAAGCAAGGCCTGGGTAACAGCAACCACATCTTACTGTTTTATTAACTGGGGACTAGTCACCCAAGGGGCCTAGGACATCTTGGTCGCCTTATGATATAGGGCCCTCACCCACCCTTGGAGCCATGGCACACTTAGTGTCAAGATCAGTTAGGTACTAGACCCGCTGCGGACCTAGGACACACCCTAGCCATGTCCCTGCACCCAATGACACACTAAATGTCAAACAACAACCGGGTAATGGTCCCTAGCAGATCTCGGACATCCGAGCCATCCCCCAATATAGGGTGTTCATCCCCAAATGGGCATATGACACCCCTTGTGTCAACATCAACTGGGTAACAGTCTCCTAGCGGACCTAAGACACATTCCAATTGTGTCCCAATGTAGGGTAATTGGCTGTGTGTGGACCCATGACACAGTAAGTGTCAAGATCCACTAGGTATTGATCCCAAGTGGTCCCCAGCCATGTCCGGATACGGCACATGTGTCCCCAAGCAAGGCTGTCCGCAACGGGGGGGGGGGGGGAAGGACCTTCGTAATGCCAAGAGGAAAGAATGTTCACGGGGATGCTCTCTGCTTCATGGTCATGGGACCTTCTCTATTTCAAAGGTTGGCGGCTGGCAGTTGGCGGTTGGTGGTTGGTGGGGGTTGGCGGTTGGTGTTTGGTGGCGGTTGGCGGGAGGTGGCGGTTGGCGGTGGTTGGTGGTTGGGGGTTGGTGGCAATTGGCGGTTGGTGGTAATTGGCGGTTGACGGTTAGCGGCCAATGGTCCTTGGGGGCTGTCCTTAAGGGCTGTGCCTAGGGGGGGGGGAATCTTCCTTAGGGACAGCTCTGTCCCAATGGGGACCCATGACACAAAGGGCACGTCCCAAGTGTGCCCCAATGCATGGTGGTCATCCCGATGTGGCACCATGACCTAGAAGTGTCAAGATCAACTAGGTACCAAAATGGACCGAAAACATGGCACTCATGTCCCAACTCTGGGTACGCGCCCCCCGATGGACCCATGAGAGACTTAGTGTCAAGAATATCTCGGTACTAGTCCGAATGCCGACCATCCCAATCGCGTCCCAACACTTGGTTCCCCTGTGGACCCATAACACATGCCAAGAATATTTGGGTACACGCCCCCGATCGGACCAACTATCGAAACCTGGGGTACTCGCTACTTTGTGGGCCCATGACACACACTCAAGGTCAAGATTAACAGATTACCACTCCCCCGATGGGGCTAGAACATATCCCTATTGTGCTCGCACACTCCTGGGGTGTGTCCCAGCTGCACCCAAGTCTAGGTGCATGTCCCCTAGCGGACACATGATGTGTGTGTGTGTCAAGACTGTTTGGGTTCTTGTCCCCGGTGGACCTATGGTGAGCCCCATTCGCACCGCTATTGTGGATACATATCCCCTAGTGGACCCACAAAACTTTACATGCCAAACCCATTTGGGTGGTCGTTCCCAAGTGGGCCCATGACACACTGCACGTCAAAACTATCTTGACCTTATCACCTAGGACACCTATCCGCACCCCGACTCTGGGTACACATCCCAAAATTGGCCCATACAATTTTGTTTGCCAACACCAGCTTAGTACTTGTGCCCCATTGGACCTAGGGTGCGCCCCACACACAGCCCAACTCTGGGTACATGTTCTCAATTAGAACCATGGCACACCATGCGTCATCATCATCCGGGCATGTGCCCCGTAGCGGACCGAGAGTGCGTCCCACTTGCGCCCCAACTTGTACATGTCCCAAAGTGGAGCCATAACACATTACGTGCCAAAACAATTTGGCGCTTATCCCCAGTGGTTCCAGGGTGCTTCCCGGTTGCACCACATTTTTGGGTACGTGTCCCCCAATGGGGCCATCACACACTATCTGCGATGACTACCCGCATACATGTCCCCCAATCGACCCAGGGCATACTCCGTGTCAAGGCCATGTCCCGTGGTGGTAGTCCTGGGGTAGTCGCACCCCAACCCTAGGCACATGTCCTAACTTCCCGTAATTGACCCTCATAGACTTGGGTGTGTCCCGGTCACACCCCAACTCTGGGTACACATCCCCTTAGTGGACCGATGACACACTGCATGTCAAGACCGTGCGCGTACTCGTCCCCCCAGTGAACCCAGGGTGTGTCCTCGTCGCACCTCAACTCTGGGTTACCCAGGTGGCTTGGATGGGCTGCCCTGTCCCTATTCGATGATAGTGGTGCCGGGACTAGGCGAACTCTCCTCTTGGCTGACGTGCCCTTTCCAAGGTCTGGGCCCTTGACCGTGTTCCTGCTTCCTGGGCCTCTTGGTCCATTGGCTCCAACATCTCGATCACCTGTGCAGCGCAGCAGAATACCCTTCCACACAGACCACACACGCACGCACGCACGCACGCACACACACAATGGGAACCGCAAACGAGAACAACACGCACACACACACGCGCGCACACGCACACACACCCACACACAATTAAAACGAAGTAAGAACTGAGAACTTACAGGCATGTGCAGACCATGTATACAGTGTGAAACTGTGCATGAGAGCAGAGCACACGTCATGATACGTCATACATGGCACACAGAAACGAACAAACAGTGATTGGTGCTCAGAGCCAGCTGCAACCTGGGTTCACCAGGTTATCTCTCTCCATCAGCGAGCACCTTGGTGTGATGTCTCACTGACATCGCTGATTTCCACGAGAGGCCGGTTGCTGCACCAAGGGTCCAGTCACACACTACAAACGCCCGTAAACAGCACAAGCCGTCCAACTGCGGCAGTAACGCTGGTGATGGCAAGCACCACCACCAACACAATGCCAGGCAAAAGGGGGGGGGCTGTCTGTATTGGATGCAACCATCCAATCGCGCGTACACACACACACACACAGACCCACACAGAGCTTACACACTGACACACTGTGGAACCCAGTTGCAGCCCTGCAAGTCAGATCATACCCATTAGCCGGTTTGGATCCCAGGGCTTTCTCGGGGCGGAGCAAATGGCCGAACCTGCACGCCGCGCTAGGTTAGTAAGTCAGTTGGTACTACCCGCCATGGACGTCACGGAAATGGCGACTCAGTTACCAGTCGGTGTACAAGTACTACAGACATGCACACACACCTTGTCTCTCTGCTCGTGTATGGGCCCAGTCCTTCGCATACCGTGGACAGACGGGTTGGACCACCATGCACCTCCTGTTGCCGTCATTGGTGCGGACCCAGCACCGCAGGGCCACACGCACACATACACTGGTTCTATGTACCACGTCATACAACAGCTCTCAAAATGTCACATGTTTTTTTGGTGCCATGCAACTAACACCATGAGCATATCACAGTATGCTGCGTGCCATGTGCTCCACGGAAATGGCATCTCAGCACCAAGACAGTAATCGGGGGAGGGCGGGGCAGGGGGGGCAGGGGAAGCAAGACCAAGGTACTGCTAAGCGGTCAGTGGGAGTGCCAATAGCAATTACACACACAGTTAGAACAAAGTAAGTACTGAGAACTAACAGGCATGTGCAGACCATGTATACAGTGTGAGACTGTGCATGAGAGCAGAGCAGACGTCATAATACGTCATACATGGCACACAGAAACGAACAAAAGAGCCAGCTGCAACCTGGGTTCACCAGGTTATCTCTCTCCATCAGCGAGCACCTTGGTGTGATATCTCACTGACATCGCTGATTTCCACGAGAGGCCGGTTGGTGCACCAAGGGTCCAGTCACACACTACAAACGCCCGTAAACAGCACAAGCCGTCCAACTGCAGCAGTAACGCTGGTGATTGCAAGCACCACCACCAACACAATGCCAGGCGAAAGGGGGGGGGCTGTCTGTATTGGATGCAACCATCCAATCGCGCGTACACACGCACACACACACACACACACACACACGATGAACGTGACAAACAGGCACTACAAAGGGGCTGAGTGCAAAGATTCTCGTCAGGCCGACGCGACAGTCAAAGAAGAGGAAGCATGACCATCGGCGCCTTTCTGTAGGTACAGCACGCAAGAGATGTCCAGCAGCAGCCCGCCGCAGCGTCCGCTGTGAAGAACGGAAGTACCAGCACTGCCATGTCGACAGCAGTGCCACAGCTGGTACAGCAACAAGAGGAACACGCCCAACCATTCAGCTCTACCCTGCCCTGCCCAGCCCAGCCCAGCCCAGCTGGCGCCACTGCTTGACCCCCCTCCCTGCTGTGCCCAAGTGGACCCACATACACGCACACACAACCACATACGCATGCGCACGCGTGCGCACACAAACACAGGGGGCGTTTTCGCACAGCGCGGGCACAGCGCGGGCACAGCGCCAATTATTACGGTGATTATCCAGGTGACAACCTTGAAAACCACCCACCTGCGGAATCATGCACAATCAATTCAAAACTCAAAAATTCAAACATCTGATGCTTGCCATGGGTCCCAGGGACCTAAATTCTGCCCCCTATAGCCCCGTCCACTGCAGCAGCCATTCAATGACGTCCTTTCAATCTTCTGAACTTACCGAACTCCCGGTGGTGGAGAACAGCCAACTTTTCGCACAGCGCGCGCACAGCGCACGGTACGCCCCCACACACCTTCACACGACCACCAGCCCGGCGCCTTTCCATCCTCAAAAGGGGTCCCCCTCTAGTGAAATGGAAAAATATGGTGCCTTAGTACACAAATGACCGTCAATCGGAGAAAAACGACAGCCGTGGAATGAAAAAGAGGAGGGTCTTCAAAGGATGGCAATACTCCAGCACCCATGCAAAGGAACGTCAGAGAATGTACGAATGGTGGACCTGGCACACACCCGTGGCTGTGGCTGGGGTCAGTGCAATCAGCCGCGTGGCCGTGGCCGTCGTCGTGCCCATGGCCATGGCCGTGCCCATGGCCATGGCCGTCCCCATGGCCGTCCCCATGGCCGTGCCCATGGCCGTGCCCATGGCCCTCCGAGGATCGCGTTTCCAGATCCGTACTGGCAGCAATTTTGGTCATGTCGCGCGCGCCCAATTCCGTCAGCTCGCGGGGCTCGATGATCCCGCGGATCACGCCCACGATGCGGGCGTCCGCGTTCATGGCGCGCACTTTCCGCCACACCATCACAGCCTCGCCGGCGGCCACCTGCACAGCGGAGCAGAGGTGCGGGCAGGGGTGCAGCACAACCTTCGCCGAAAGACTTGGAAGAGTTGGTGGTGAACCGAAAGTAGTGTGCAACTGCCTGCAGAAGGTCGCCACTGGACCACTGGGTGGGGCTGGGGGTCAAACGACGCATTGCCAGCAGCTACCGAGTACTCAGGCGGCGGTACCTTCGTCTGTTGACTGGCAACAGGCGGCTGCCATGTGCAAGGGAACGACACCTTTGTGAGTGGTGGTGTCAGTACTCACGGGAGGCATAAGGACGGCGCTCCAGGGCAGGGGCCCTGGGAGCGCATCATGGCAGGGGAGCGCGCGCGGCGTGCACAAGGGCAGTGGGTGCGAGGACGGTGGCGGGCATAGAGGTGGCGGGCAAGAGCACTGCATTGGGTGCAGGCGCATCGATGCGCAAAGGAGGGCGGTTGCGGGGATGGGGGCGTGGGGCGGACAGGGGAATGGCGGGGTGCAGGAGCAGCGGTACGCATGGAAGGGCAGGGGCCACCAAATCCAGTTTACTGATGATGATGCGGTCGGCATATGTGATCTGTTGGAAGGCCTCGTCGACTACTTTGTCCGATTTGTTGGTGTCGTACGATGCCAACTGCCGCAAAATATTCTTTGCGTCACAAAGCGTCACGACCCCGTCCAGTTGGAAATTGCTTGCGATCGCAGGCGTCTGCGAAGATGAATGAGGAGTGGGCTGGCACATGCTAATACAAATTTGCCCTACCCACTGGGGAGGGAGGTGTTTGGAGGGGCTTGTCAGCTAAAACTGACGTCAAAATTCCGGCCGCCTTGGTAATATTTAGATTTTCCCAAGAGGGAAGCCCCGTTGCGTTTGGCAAGTCCACCTTGCAGAGAGTTGCATCTCCAAATATACCACAAAGCCGGCCAGTGCTTTGCCGGAACCTTTCCAAGGGGGCTGATATCGCGCAACCACATGGGTCGCATGAGGTTCACGTATTGTCAGCCAACCCATGTCGGCCTGACAATGGGTAGGTGCTCATCTGCGGGCCCCATGGAGTGACCAATCAGGGGTAGACAACACCCGGAGTCCCTGCACTGAGGGTCCACCCAAATGAAGAAAAGAGGTAAATGTGACCTGGGTCTAGGCCAACCAGTTTTGTCTACTAAGGTGCATGGCGCAAAACCGGTATAAGGCCCCCTGGGGCCACCACTGAGGGGCCCAATTGGTGCTATATGGCTCCCAAGGGCTGCTATGTGCTCGCATTGTCACCAAAGGACGACCCAACCCTGACTTGGCGATGGGAGAGGGTATGATGAGTGCATGGAGTACAACAAGTGGCTTGAGAGCCAGAGGGCTGATTTGGTGAGCATTGGTGGAATCATTGGTCAGCATATGATTCGGGTTGGAAGGTAGACTGAGCAAGCGATCCCCAACCCCTTGCACACAGAGCTGTTTATGTGCAGTGATGTGGAATACGAAATGTGTCTTTATACACATTAGGATTCATCCTGACAAATGCAGACCATGTATGTTCCCATATGGAGAAGCCCCTTTCAGAGTCACACTGGACCTACTCTACAAATAATGCCCCTTCCAATGTACACAGGAGAGCTAAATCAGAAAGCGCCAATATCTCCAAGTTTTCAAAGAGAAATCTACATACCTCACCAAACAACCTGTTTCGGTTTACAACTTTTGCAATTCTTCAAATTGTGGCATCGTTACTGAAATTGTTGTTCTGGGGGTCTCTGTACCGGATCAGTGGGATTGGGGCCTTTCATTTGGGGGCTGGGGAATGCCGACTTTGTACTTCGAAGCGCATAGGCCTTGTATGACCCCCCCCCCCTCCCCTTATGCTTGGGGCTTTACCAAGCAGTGGCCCTCGATGAGCATCCATGTGGCTTAGTGACTGTTCAGCCAACCCATGCCGGCGTGAAAACAGCCAAGTGTGCAAAGGTGGGTATATGTGCCAAATGGGGCCCTTGACACACAAAAAAATATCCCCGGAAAACGCTGCCCACATGCACCACGCTCACCACCTTGCGGGGGTGGTAAGAATTGCCATGCCTGTGTCCGACACGAAAAAAACGAATAAAAACAGCACATGTTTCTGCAAACATGCATCCACAAATTCGTCTGACACAAATTCTTAGGGACACGCACGTGCAAGCCACAAGTCGAAATCTGTGCCTGTGCCCCTGCCTATTAACCATGCCTGAGAATGTAACTGTGCCTGTGCCTGCAAATCTGCCTGTGCCTGTGTCTCTGCTTGTGACTTACCTGACTGCACCTCTCTGGCTGACACAACAGAGAACACAATCCAATGCTAGCAAGCCGTGCCATGCCACTTCCCCTCCCAGCAGTGCGAAGCCTTGATACAGCATTCGTTCATGCAAATAACTAGACGTATGGCTGTGCCCATGACTGTGCCTGTGCCCGTTACGCTACTTTACCTCTCCCTGTGCCTGTGTCTGCGATCGTCGCTTTATCTTTGTCTCGACTGCTGCCTGTGAATATGCCTGTACCTCTGCGCGTGACTGCGACTGCGACGGCAGACCTGCAAGAACGTGCGCACGATTGGCACAGGGTCTGCCATGCCGGTGGTCTCCACAATCACGGCATCCAATGCATTCCCAGAGTCCACCATTTTTTCCATGACCGCGGAGAAGGCCCCGAGCAGGTCCCCACGTACAGTGCAGCACATGCAGCCGTTGTCCATGACCACCACCTGCAACATGACGCAGATGCAAAATGCAGACGTGCCACTGGCGTCTGCCAACTCGGACATGATCCGATGGAACAGGGTCCTACTGAGCCACACACTGGACGCCGCACGTACCTACTGAGTTTTGGTGGTGCGGGGGGCGGGTCTTACTGAGTGGCCTTTGGTACGGGGCCGATTCCTACTGAGCACTCGTTTCCTCGCCGGACGCTAGTGGCACGTCTGGTAAAATGCAAGGTCCGCTTTGGAGTCCCCTGTCACGACCAAACATCTGCGCATCGCGTCGAACATGGAACACAACATGGCAATGATTTTAGCTGCTTAAAGCGAGGTCCACCCCTGACCTTGGAAGGTCTCCAATGAAGCATGTGGCCGCTGCCATGTGCGGTTCTGAAGTTCTTGCCATGACGAGCACACATCTTGCTCTCGGTCACTGGAAAATTTAGCTGTTTTCGGCAGTTCATGACTTTGTTTTGCTTTGTTATGTGCACATTGTGGCCGGTGGTTGGCAGGGTTTCGGGCATCTCTGGGCTGGTTTGAGGGCATCAATTCGAGGAAAGTGGTGAATATGAATTGTTGCCTGCGACACATGTAGCTGTAGCATTCTAAGACTCTCTCACTTTGTAACATATTTGCGTGGCATACCCCAAAACAGAGATTGACTCTTAAATGTGCTCTTTGCGTAAAAGCATTGGCTTATCAACAAAGAAAATGATCCCCAAACCAAACCCCTCAAACCAGATGCCCAATTGTTGGGGTGGGGTGTGGTGTGTGTGTGTGTGGGTGGGTGGGTGGTTGGGGGGGGGGGGGGGCGTCGCAGAGTTGAGATCAGAACAGACTGCAGGCAGCAGAGTGTACAGGCTCAAGAACAGTGGCACCATCTGTCATTCGGCGCCCATTTCTGCAAATGTATTCCCACGGCCAGGCCAGGTCTGACCCACCGCATGGACATTCTGACACGGGACGACATGGGGGCATTCATCTATCTGCAAATGGTGTGCCCCAGGGATGTATAGGAAGAGAGGAGGCATTCGCCTTTTCAAGTCCTGGATGCTAGTGCGCTTGAGGGGATCACGGGGTGAGCGGGTGACAGCTCATCTATATACAGCTGTATACAGATATATAAGGCCCTTACCCCCCCTGCCCCCCCCAGCGTATCGCGGCGCGACGAAAGGACCTGGGCCTCCATCCTATGTGGGATCCTCCGAGGAGCGACCCTGCCCAGATCTCGGGCTGTGCGCTCCCCCATCCGCGCCCGCAGGTGCAGGTGGGGCTGTGGAGGGTTGGGCGCCCCCCCCCTCCCGATGACTGCACTTGCCGAGTGAAGCCCAGGCTCAAGAGCCCCCCCCGCGGGTCGGCAAACGGGCTGCCGCACCCCTGTGCTGCGAGGGGCGCCGCTGACGGTCTGCCCCACGCGCTGGCCTGCCCCCCGTGTCGCATTGCCGCGCTACTGTGTCTGTCCTGCCCGCCCACGGAGGGAGGGGGGGGGGGCTGCGCCGTGTCGGGGGGAGAGGGGGGTCACCCTGTCCCTGACCCTGGCCCTGTCCCTGACACCCCTGAGCACCTGAGCACCTGACACCCCAGAGCACCAGCCTCCGGCTGCCCCTGTGCCTGCAACATGCAACACAGCACGCCCTGTAGCACTGTGCTGCCCCAGATCCTGCCCTACAGCACCCTGCTGCTCGCGATCCCGGGGTGGAGGAAGGTCACCCTGTGTCCCATCCGCCCGCGCCGCTGCAGTGAGCGCGGCCGAGATGGAGCCAAAAACGTCCACCAGGCTCGCGCGCCCCTGTCCTTGCCCCCTGCCCCCGCCACGGGACGTGCCCATGGGAGGAGGGGGGGGGGGGGCGGTGATGTCGTGGCCGACTGCGCAGCCAGTGGGGGTGCCCGCAGCCACCGCCCCCCCAGGAGACATGAGGCCAGAGCCACTGAGGCTGTTCGCCCGTGGCTGGGACTGTGACCTGCCCACCCCCCGCCGCCCTCCCCTCCCCCCCCATATCCCCGTGGGTGGTGGGGGCTGAAGTCCCGGGAAGAGTGGGAAAAGGATGACCCGGCCCTAGGAGGGGGCCTCCGGCGCGGTGGCTCGTCGTCGTCGGAGGAAGAGCCAACTCGTGGCGGCCGATGCCTCCGCCCCACGGCGGCATCACAACCCGCCGTGCCTGCGGCGGCACATCCTCTGATGAGCCCCGCGGCGACTCCCGCCCAGCACCGTGCGTGGGGGGGTGCAGGCCAGTGCACCTGCTGGGGCGCTTGAAGCTACGCACGCAACGCCCTAGCCCCTGCGCGTTGCGCTGCCGGCAACAGCCGGTGTCCCTCCTGGCCCAAGGAGCAGCAGTATTTAATGCCCTGACCGGTCGCCGCGCACGCCGCGCATGTCGCCGCTCCGTGTGCAGGGCACAATACGCGCGCGGTGCCCAGACCGCGTCCTAGCGCCCGTGGAGCTCCAACCGGGCGAGCCGGCGGCGCCGGCTGCGCGAGCGGGCAACGCGGCCGCTGCGGGCGCACCCGCTTGAAAGGGCGCAGCAGCGCCTGACCTCCCAGGGGGCGAGGCAAGTAATCGTTTAGGAAGGCTTCCCGGCGCCCCCTGCCCGGCCTTGCCAGCCGCCGCACCCACGGGGCCCTGCAATGCACCTCCAGGCGGCGCATGTGCTCCTGCATGGCTTGGTGGCACGCGAACACGGGCCTCTCCGTGCGACCCATGCACTTGTAGCCCCCAAACGGGACTAGTGCGTTGCATAGCGGGCGCAGCTGGCCCCCAAGAAGCTCACCAGCACGCACAAACTGTTGCGTTTTGTCGAGCGCGAGCTTGAGCACCTGCGCTCGTTCACGAAGTGGCAGGACACGACCCGCCAGCTTGTGCCCCGGAGCCGCTAGGAGGGCTCGGCCCGCATGCTCTTCGAAATCTAGGGCCAATTCCCCGCACGTGACTTGGCCCTGGCCCGGGAGCCACAACAGGGCCCCTCCCTACCCACCGCAGCAAGGCATGCAGAAACGTCGCCTCCCAGGGCCAATGCGGCGGCAACCCCTCTGGTGCATCCAGCGGGGGTCCGGCCGGGGGCATGGGCAGTGGGCCCGCCCCAAGTTGGTGCCACGGATAGGCAGTGCGTGTGTCCGGTGCCCGGCCCCGCGCCGGGCCGAAGACGGTCGAACGTTGGTCCCCTCTTTGCTGGGCGGCGTCTAATGCCGTCTTACGCGCCGCGAGCACGGCTAGGAACATTCCGTACAGGCGGTACAGGAGGTCCTTTGCCAGCTGCAGCGCATTGTCGTCGGGCACCAGGGCCAGCGGGAGCAGCCCGGCCGAACACAGGCAGGCCGGCCACGCGGACGGTACAGCCAGCGTGGGGAGAGGGCGTGCCGCCGCCTCCACCAGCAGGCGCCATGCCGCCCGTGCCGGCTCCCAGGAGGGGCAAGCCCACAGCATGTGTTCGTCCGTTTCGGCAGGGGCCCCACAGTGAGGACGGCGCGGGTCCGTGCGGATGCGGTGCTCGTGGGCTCGTGCCGCAGTCCACGTGGCCCCAACGAGCTGCGAGCGCAGCAATACCAGCTCCAGTTCGTTGCACGCTACTATGAGTGCATGACGCACCGCGTCGCGCTGCACGGCACCCCCGAGGCCCCCGTACGTCCGCGGGCGGCGGCGCTCCAAGGCCTAGAGCGCGTAGAACCGCTGGCTTTCCCGTACGCGGTGGCATACCTCGCCCCAATCGTCCAGAGCAAGGTGCAACGGTGCTGCTTGCCCAGGCAACCGCCACTTCCACCAGCCCTCAAGGGCTACCCAGCCGAGCCTCCGGGTGTCTTGCAGCACTCGCCCCACCGGCCCCGTCAATGGCGGCTTGGGGCGCTCCTCCAGCACTGCCTGCACCGGCACTTGCACTATGCCGGGGGTAGCGGCTGCTTGCGCCAGCCACAACAGCCGTTGGTATTGTGCCCGCCACGAGGGCGCAACGCGTGAGCACCGACCACAAAACCTCGCGGTTCCGAGAAACACGCGTAGTGCCCCATAGCGCAATTGCAGCGAGGGAGTCCAGTGCCTGCATGTCGGCCTCCCCGACTTCAGCCAACTCTGAACCCCATAGAGCCTTGGCGAGCGCCAAGGTCCCTAGTGCTGTAGCCCGCTAGCGAAGCACCGGGATGCACCCGATGCGGTGAAGGATGGCCTTGGCGCGATCCATCCGGGTTTGGAGGAGGGGCCCCGTGCCGTGCTGGGCCTCAACCCGGATACCCACGCCCAGCTGGCGAAATTCACTCTTGTGGGGTATTTCCAGGCCCCTGAGCCGCGCCGGGGCGTCCGCCGCCGTGGCGCCCAAGGCCCACGCCCTAGACTTGTCGGGGCGGACGTCTTGTCCGGTGATCTGCAACCACTCGGCGGTGCGGTCACAGACATCCTGCCGATCCTGGGAGGTGTGTGTCATGGCCTGCGTATCATCTGCATAGCCAGTGGGGCATAGCGCCGCCCGTGCGGCCCCCCGATGGACCACCATGGCCGGTTGGTCCCCGTGGACTGACGGGAGCGCCCTTGTCGCCACCACGACGTGGCGTCGCATCTCATCAATCTCCATCTTCCACACTACAGGAAGAGAGGAGGGGGGGGCTGGGTTGAGGGTGGGGGGGGGGGTGGCCGGACCCCCACCTCCTCTTATGCCCCCCCCCCCTACCCCGGCGCCTTTTAACCTGAAATCCTCTTGCACCGTAGGTGCGAAGGAAATTTTGCCTCAAACAGTGGAAGGCGAGAGGAGGGGCGGGGATCCGGGGGGGAGGACCCCCCTCCTCCTACGGTTGTCAGCCGTTCTAATACACCCCTGATGTGCACCATCACGTGGTGCAACACTGCAACATGTCAGGCCAGGGTGCTCCAGTACCCAAAATGTTGACGCCACATGCACAGTGGCTGAGGTTCTTCCAATAACTGGCTCACGTGTGTTGATCTGTGTGTTGATCTGACAACCTTTCTCCAAGGCAGTCAGCACGTTGCCAAAGTACTCAATTGCACAATTGCCATGTGCCAACATTACAATTTGACCGGGATCGGATTCCTCGCGGTCACTTAACCGCCAGCCAGCATCGATTGACTGCTATTTGCCAGCCTACAATCGGAGACTGTCGTGCATAAAAAAAACTCAGCATTGATGACAGCACTGCTTCCAACACCCGGTGTTGACAATGACACATTGATTGTGAAGCATCAGACGATGGCCATACAGGTGCAGTAGCGACGGAGGCGCACCTGCTCGGCGGTACTGAGCTTCGTGTTCAGCAGTTCGTTGTCGATGGGCACTGCCCCAAACTCATTCTCAATGACTGCAATCTTCTTGTCTTGCTGAACCTGAACGCAAAGCGACGGTACAGCATATACAGGACGCACCTCCCGAGGAGCAAGTACCACCAACCTGTTGGCTTCGCGGATGCGGGACCATCGGAGAGGCTCCCCTTCGCCCTCTCCCCGCCCATGCCAAGGGAAACGCCCTCTGCAGCCCCAGTGCCGCCCCTACACTGCCCTCGCATGGCAATCCTAATCTCGAGCACGCGTCTGCACGACGGCCTGGCCTGGTTTGTGACGTGCTCGTTGCAGCCCCACACATTGGCCATGGCGCAACGTGATTCGTGCTTTGCCTCCTGCCAATGCAGTGAACGATCGTGGGCCAACCACCAGCGAGTGATGCGTGACGCACAACACATGTCGCGTCATGTCATGTCAGCACCCCAAACCCCGCCTTCCACTACCCGAGTGTCCTCAAAATGCATGTCATGAAATGTCGACACCTCAAACCGCTATGTTAGGTGCATCCCTGTTGTCAGACCACTCTTCAGGCTCTGGCAGCACCTCAAACCCTGTTTTCCACTACGCACGTGTGCTCAAACCCAAATGTTAGGTGCATCCCTGTTGTCAGACCACTCTTCAGGCTCTGGCAGCACCTCAAACCCTGTTTTCCACTACGCGCGTGTGCTCAAACCCAAATGTTAGGTGCCCCACTGTTGTCAAAACTCGTTTGATGCTACGGCAGCACCTCGAACCACATTTTCCACTGCCCCCACGTCCCCGAAATGCATTCCACGATCTGGCACTGCCTCAAACCCCATGTTGGGTGCCCCTCTGTTGTCAAAACGTTTTTAAGTATGTGGCAGCACCTCACACCCCATTGTCCATTGCGCCCGTGTCATGTCATGCCGTGCCATGTCAGATCAATGCAGCACACACACAGTTCTCGGTTTCAAGTTGCAGGCAATGATTCCGCCCAGCCTCAACGCATGTCTGAAGACATGCTTTGCCAGCCAGCCATCCCCGCAGAAAGGCCCCTGTTACATAGCCCCGGTGACCTCTCGCCTCTGTTTGGGCTGGTCACCGCCAGACGCAGAGACGAATACTCCACCTGTCCATGCCCCTTTGGCCACGCCCCTTGCCCACGCAGTTGTTGCCTCCGACTGCCCTGCCCTGCCCTGCCCTGCCCGCAGCACACACCCCTGCCCATTGCTTGAACGGCTCAACGCACTACTACCCATGCCCCCATGCTACACCCCCCAACGAATGCAGCACGCAGCGGACGCCCACGCCGAGGGATGTGTCAGAAGGGAGGGGGGGGGAGGGGGGGGTCTGAAAGGAGGAGGGGGAGGGGACTTTGGCTGGGACCCCCCTCCTCCTGGGGTCCCGCTATGGTCCCCGTCAAAGGCGGGCCAAAAATCTTGAAGCCTAAATCTTCTTGGCACCGAAGCAAAATTTTGGCTCTCAGCCTCAAACATTGGAAGGGGAGGAAGGGGGATGGGGGTCCAGGGGGGGGGCTGCCCCCCTCCTCCTGCGGTGTACAGCCATTCTAATGCATCACTGCCCACGCCCACACCCACAGCGCGGCCGTGCGGTTGGCATGCCTCACCCATCCCCGGGACACCAGCTGGCGGAACGGGAGAACCTGCAGCAGGTGATTCAAGAGGGTGGTCTTGCCGGCCCCCAGGAACCCGGTCAAGATGGTGACGGGGACCTTCTTCTTGTTCTTGGGGATGCCACCGTGGAGGTCCATCTCCTCGCCGCCCACCTGCAGGACCGCGACAGGACAGCGGGGAATCCATGAAGCGACGTCGGGCAAGGCCTGTTACAGGGGAGGGGGGGCAGGGCGAACCGCCGCCGTTGTCAGGAGGGCCTAGTCCCACATGTTGGTCAGCTCGTTGCAACCCAATGCCCCGGTCGGGGCGAGGGATGTGCCTGTCCGTGGGGGGGCGGGGGAGGGGGGGGGCGGGGGGGCGGGGGGCATCTGGCGGACCGATCCACCCAAAGCCAAAAAAAATTTTCCCTCGGGGAAAATGAAATTTTTTGAACGGGGAGCAAGACTGAGAGGCCCCTTTCAGGTACACAACTTTTTTTTGTACAGTCATTACCCTCCCTCCCTCCCCCCGCTAGAGATGCATTGGAGGGGGGGAGGTACCCCCACCTCCAGGGCACCCAGCTTATGATAGCCACTGTCCCCCAGACGTCAAGTGCCAGCCTTAATGGTGTTTGTAACCGACAGTAACCACCCCCAACCGCTTCAGCAACCTCCTCCAACTGCCTGTCTAACCGCTTCTGGGGCCACCTCTGAGGTCCTTTCCCTTCTGATGCATCCCTGCCCCCTGTGTGACATTCCGTCTGGTTGTTGTTCCTTTACGGGGCCCTGGACATTCACCTGTTCTTCCCTTCGCATGTTGCGTCGGGTCGCTGCTTTCTGTCGGCCGCTGCGGCCGGTGCTCTTGCTGGTGTCGTTTCCGCGTTCGCGGAGCCCAGTAGTTGGTGTGTTGGGGCTGTGCTGAATGTGGCATGGTGTGCCGTTTGCGCGTCAGCGGCGCCCAATAATTGGCGTATTGAGGATGTGCTGGTTGTTGCCGGGGTCGTTTGACTGTTTTTGCTGTCCACACGCCTCTGTCCACAGGCTAGGTTAGGGTACCCTTCCTCGCTGTGTTTCTGTGAGGCCCAGGTGCCCTGTTCCTCCACGCGCTGTCCCGGCCGTCCACCATATGCCCTTTTCCCCCTCACGGCTGGTCTGCCCCTGATGGGCTCCCGCTCCTGTTGCGCAAACAGCCCATCTGGGCTGGGGGAGACACCCCCCACCTGATGCCGGTTGAGCAGGGGTCGCCCTGGCACCCGGTAGCGACGGGGCTGGCTGGCGAAGCCATCCCCTTTATTGTCGCTGCCTCCCATGCGCACGATCCACCATCCGCTCCATTCTGGTTCCCTGTTCCCGCTGTTCTGGTTGCCTCTCCTGCCTTGCTGTGCCCCTCCTCCTTGTCTGCTGTGCTCGCCCTTGTCCCTCTTGGTGTGGCTCCCCCGTTCTGTGTGTCTGTGTTGCTCCTCCCCCTGTCTGGTGGCGCTCCTGGGTGCCCCTGTCGCGCACCCCCTCCTGTCCCACCCGCCTGCCCCCCGTACGAGCATATCACATCTCCATACGACGTGGACTGTCCCGTGCGCGGTTGGCTGGTCACGGCCCTGTTGCCACCCCCGTGGCGGGCACCTCCCGGCGCGCGGGGCGCAGCCCCCGCCCTTGTGGAGCACGTGGGCACCTTGTAGAGGGAAGGGGGGGGTGTTTGCTGATGGCTCTCTCGGCGTGCACCGCATTTGGTGGTTGCTGCAGTGCTCGCACCTCATGGTTCCCTTGTGTCTTGTTGTGTGTCCTGTTGGGGCTCGTCTCACTAGCCCCCAGCCATCCCGTGGGCCGAACATTGAGTACAACCCTGTCCAGGACCCAAATTGGCCCCTCAGGGCTGCGGGGGGCCCGCCTCCCTCCCACCCTGGAGCGGAACCCCCGCCACAGCACGGAGCCTGGAGAAGCGGGTGTGCCATAGAGGCTGGGTGAGTATGCCGATTGGTACCTGCGGGTGTACGTGGTTGTTCGCCTTCTGAGGAGGGAATCCTCCACGCGTGGAAAGGTGGGTTGTTTAATCGTTGTGGTGGGGGTGAAGGGGGTGCGTCCAAAAAATGGGGTGTCCATAAGAGCAACAAAAAAAAAGTATTCGTAACGCCAACAGAAACGAATGTTCACGGGGAAGCTCTCTGCTTCATGGTCAAGACATGGCCAAGACACAAGACTACAGAAACCCGGTTGAAAAATGGTTGGTGGCGGTTGGCGGTTGGTGGCAGCCGGCGGCGGTTGGCAGTTGGCGGTTGGCGGTTGGTGGTTGGCGGCTGGTGACGGGTGGCGGTTGGTGGTCCCTGGGGGCTATCCTCAAGGGCTGTCCTTCGAAAAAAAAACGTGGGCTTCTTACGGACACCCCTGTTTGTAGCGTGGATAGGAGGCCGGGGCTGTTTTGGGGGGGCCAGGGGGGTGAATGGAGTGGAGCGGAGTGGCTGCCGCAGTGCACAACTGCTGGACCTGGGGCGCCCGTAGGCTGGAGGCCACGGGCAGCAGTGGCGACCCTGTGCGTCACATGTACCGCGCGTGCTCAGGGAGGGTCGCTCGCCGTTACCCCCGCGCGCGACGTGGTCGTGCCCTCGGGGGCCGCTGGTGTGTCCGTTCGGCACGCCCGGTCCGCCGCGCGTCGCGGCTTCGAGGGGCGCCTTGCCCGAACATCCCCTGTGCCGCCACGGCGGGGCCGCTGTCCGCCTGTCGTGTGCGGTGTGGGGCAGTCCGGGCCACCCAGCGAAAACTGGGCCCAACGGCCCGTTGTGACGTGAACACTGGGGGGGGGGGGGATGATCCTGCCTTGAAAATCCTGAATCCAACGGCACCCCAACGTGACCCCTCTTCCCGCGACCCATAGAGAGAATCCTTTCATCCATCATCTACGCCCCGGTGATTGAAAGCCACCTTCAATACGACCATTGCCTGAACAAGCAACAACCCAAGAGAGACCTTGCGCACGTCGCCCACGACGTACAGCTTGTCCGCCTCGACAATGTGCTTTGTCACGGGCTCGTGGAAGGGCAGCGCCAGGTCTCGGGCGTGGTGCAGCAGCATGGAAGTGTCCACGGAGAGTTGCAGGTCCGCACGCATCTTCTCTGTGGGATGCGGTGCGGGGCTCTGGTCGGGTGGTGTGCCATGGAACAGGGCTGGGGGGGCTCCCACGGGTGCAGTATCCAATGAAACGTGAAATGTCTGAAACAGAGCAATACAGGGGTCCCCCGTCAAGGGCGATAGAGCAACAGATACTGAGCTCACATGTACCGCCGTGCCACAGGCATATGGCCATCGCCACGAAAGTCAGTTCATTGTTTGACTTGCTGGACTGCAGCACACCTCAAACGAGGGCCGAATGTTGCTCTGAGCTCACCGCCGTCAGCGGCTATCGAGTGTTTCTTGGCCCGTTTGGGTAAGAACTCTCACCCCCACCGAGCCGGTTAGGCGTGCTTCCCAGAAGACAAAATGTTTAGTAACGGGGCTTCCCGACCATCCTTGGGGTTCAAACCCCCAGGGGGGGGGGGGGGGGGGGTTATGCAAATTGGTGCCTCCCATGATGCAATGTAAATACACAGAATCATACAAAATCATTCAACATTATCCAACTGAAAAAATGCAAAGAATGTGACAGAGCAATGCATGACATCCTGGGGCCAGCAGTGCAATCACCACGGACCTCCCAAACTCCAGCCATGCCCATGATGCATGTGGTTCGCATGGTAGTGTGCCGGGAATGGACTGGGGGCCATGTGCCACACAAATGCCAGCCACCCCCCCAATGACCCCCCCACCCCACCTGCGCCTACCCGGACCTGGTTTTGCAGTCCGCGCCCCCCCCCCCCCCCAAGCCTGGTAACACACCTCCCCCTCCGCAGACCTCTCTGGGCTCTAACCCCCTGCTTAGCCCCCCCAGCGGCCGGTTTGGCCCCACAATTCAACCCTGACTTATTTATCTCTGGTCCACCAGTTCATCCTCGTCCACAACGGGCCGTCTCATCTGGTTCCCAATCACTGGCACCATAGTCAAACTCAGGAACGTCGTCATCATCAAAACAACAGGCAGAGCAGTGCACGATACCCTGGGCTCAGAAGTACGTTGACTTCCTTTTCTCTGGTCCATCGGTACAACTGTCATCATCGTCACAAATGGTCAATTCATCCGGTTCCTCATCACTGCCAGTATGATCAAACTCAAGCAAGGTAATCATCATCAGGCTCATCTGATGCTGGCTGGGTGACAACCAGTGGCTTCAAAAATGTGTCCATTCATGAAATGGCAAGCAGCTTGACAGCTGTGACGAAGCTGGACACACAGAGCAGCAAACAGAGTGCCAACCATGGGATCCACGCAAGATTCGTGGCTGCATAATGATGCAGAGTTATGCAACTTATGCCCAAAGCCCCAATATGCCAAATTCTGCAAAATTCTGCAAAATTATGTATTTGCACAATTGCACACACCCCTGCCTCATACCCCAACCACTAGCCAGAATTGGCAGTACCCAGGACTGCAGGGATACTTTTTCAAGCGCCATACACCCCTGAGGGGTGTATGGCGTGTGCCTAATAGACCCCTATTGTGCCGAACTGACTACTACCTGCCTCAAATGTGTGTAACTAACCCTAACCCCAACCCCAACCCCGATGCTAACCCTGGGGCCCAAAGGGTAGAGCGATGATGTGGCTGGAGGCAGCCATGCACGAAAATACCCTTCATGGACTCCCAGGGCCGGTCCCCACAACTGACTGTGGCCGGAGGCCCGGCCAGAGTGAGACAGGCGAACCGACAAGGAACATTGCAGTGTCTGGTGCGGCTGGATCCCGGGCGGGAGGGGGCGGGGGTTGGCACAAGGCCTGGGTATCTGATTATTTGCCTTTGGCGGCGCCTATTGGCCTCTCGCCACTGCACATCCTGACCCTCTGTGGGCCCGAACGTGTTTTGGTCGTGTCAACGGAGCCCCCGGATGACTTGTCCTGTTTGACTACTCCGGGGGTCAGCTGTCCCGGAGACGGGCTGTTGCCCGTGCCGTTGGGGTGGGGAGGGGGGGCTGATGAGAACACACTAGAAACGGAGCAGCAAAGCGGTAAGACAACCAAGCTCCACGGGCACACCCCTTGCGCCCGGGGCGTGCGACTCCTCGGGTTCGGATGCCAACTACCCCCCCCCCCACACACGAACCGTTGGCCGGAGGCCCCCTTGGGGGGGGGGCAGGGGTAGTTGGCGTCCTTGGCCCCGTGGAGTCGCCCCCCCCCCCCCCCCGGCCCTTGCGCGGAGGGGAGGGGTTGACACTTGGCGTCCTGGGACCGGTAGAGCCGCCCCACCCGTGCAACACCCAATGACAAAGCGCACCTTGGATCTTGTTGACCAGCGTGTGCACCGTCCATGCGGGATCCACCTCCATCTCTTGGTCAGCGCATTGGACAGGCAAATGCACACAGTTGTGGAACGCCACAGTCACTTTGTAGGACGCCATGGCTGTAAGTAAGGGCAATGGCACCGGGAGGAATGGGGCAATGGCACAGGCACGGGCCCATACACCTGCCAGGCCGGTGTGGCCAGAGTAAAGGTTTCTGTACTCAAGGTCTCCCCAGGCTGCGAGGGCGCAATCATCATTCACACTGCATCGGTGCCAATGTTCGAAAGGGATATGCTATGAACAATCTAGATGATATAGGGGGAATGTTTGCCCGGCGTGCGCCCGGCGCGCTACTTTTCTATTAACTATCCCGACTTCAGCCCCAGATTTACCCTCCCATGGAGAAGCCCCCCAAGTAGACCACATTGCACTGCACACCTTCCCTACAAAGCACGTTGCAAAATAAAGCAATATCTGTGACTTCAACCACTCCAACTGTCATTTGTAGTGTAATTAACAAACAACATTGGTCCCACAAGTGTGGGTGTCAATACATTCATTACAATGGTGCTCCTTACACTCATCACAAACTGCGACGGTGGAGCGCCTTTGGCAACACAAAACACACACTTCCGCCTCATCCTCTGCCTCATCTTGCGTGGTGGCCGAGTTGCTTTGGTCAGTCCAAACCCGAGGCGGGACATGCTCCCATGGTCCGTAGGGGAGGTGACGGACTTGCCTCCGGATGCAGAACTGACTGAAATGCAACAAAATGCGGACTGACTGGTGCAACTTATTGGGGCCGCCACGCCAGATGTTCCTAACCAAACCCCAATGCCACAACCGAGCAAACAGCTGCTCAATGCGTGCCCTGTACCACCCATGGACATCATTGTAACCTTGTTGGCGGGCTGTCAAAGTGCCATTCTTTCTTCCAATGAATGGCACAATGACATGAATCCGGCCTTTATAAGCGCCATCATGGCCCCCAACTTCAAAATCAAAGAAATCACCTCGGGTACGAGAAGGTCCGTACCCATCCCAAATCAAAACATCTGCTGATGTCCCGGGGGCCAAGGGCCATACAATGTTGCCCAACATATCAACGGCAACAGTGACCTTGTAAACATCCGACGCATACTTAGGATTCCACAGGTCTGCACTCCATATCCCGCCAATGGAACTGATGGGCATGGAGTCTGTGAAATGCGTCATAAAGAATGGAAAATGGGGACAATGGTTGAAAGGATTCAACCTGTCGGCCCATCGAATCTCTTGAACAACATGGTTAAGGTATTCGCGAGCACGGGCAACACTCTGCCGCCAGGCAACCTCCGAACATTCTGCGTGAGACATGAAAGCACCGCTCTCTGCCGGTGGGGTGTGTTTCATCCAGAAACAAAATCGAAACAATGACTCACGGTCGAGGAGCTCGGGGTGCCCGTACTTCATCCATAATTCCTCCAATGTTTCGGCATCTGCACCCATCCGTGCAACTTGGGTACGCACACAGGTGGACTTACACCGTTTCACCCACCATTGGACACCACCACCCTTGCCATCGTCGTAGACGGGGTGCAAAGGGTGTGCCAAATTCTTAGACACGGCGAGGAGATATTCCAAAATCTGATCCTCTGTCTTTTTGTTCTCCCTCGCAACCTCTTCCGCTGTGTACTCTCTTTCCGTGGAGGGTTCAACAGGGTTGGGCTAGGGCTTGGGTTTGCCTTTCGCCGACTTAGATCTGCGTTGAGGTTTGGGTTGGGGTTTGGGTTCAGGTTTGGGTTGAGGTTTGGGTTGAGGTTTGGGTTGAGGTTTGGGTTGAGGTTTGGGTTGAGGTTTGGGCTGGGCTTCAAGATTGGAACTTGAGCTAGAACTAGAACTTGAGCTAGAACTGGAAGCTGAATTGGAGGCAAGCATTCCAAACAACGTACGCTGCCCTTTGGCTGCCGGCAAAGGCGCTGATGAACTCCGCTTCCGAGCCTGCTTGGCAACCTCTTCTTGTCTACGAGCCCTTAGCCGTGTAACCTCTGCATAAAAAGCGGCAGGGGCCACAGTTCCCCCCTCCAGACGCTCCGTGTCCTTTGGTAGGTGGTGGGTGGCCTTTGCCAAAGGTGAGGATTTGATGGACTATCTTAGGCACGGCAATGTCCTGTTCTATATAGTGGGGATGCTCCTTCGCCCAAAAATCAATGTGCGCCGTTCGAAACCAAGTCCATATCGAAAAGCAAAAGAGGTCTGAGGACGCGAACAGCAAAAAATGATCTCCCGCAGCACACACGCTGAATGTATCACCATATTACCAGCTCAGCGTGCCCGTTTCAAAATGCACATGCACGCAATTCAGGAACTACGCAACAAAACACAACGCAACGCAACGCAAAGCAAAAGCGTAACGATGATTGTCCCGGTTTCCTCAATAGCACCGGAAGGTTGGGGCCCAAAAGAGGGCGGAAATGCTACGTCACCCCTGCATTCTCGGGGGTCCCCAACAAAGGGAACAAAATCTGAAGTCAAAACCTACGCCGGGGGTCACCATGATGCACCACGCAACAAAGCGTGGATTCAAAGATTGTCCCGGTTTCCTCAATAGCACCGGAAGGTTGAAAGACCACATAAAGCGTGGATTGTGAGTCCCTAACCCCAACTTGAGGGGCCACGCAAAAAAGCGTGGATTGTGAGTCCCTAACCCCAACTCGAGGGGCCACGCAACAAAGCGTGGATTGTGAGTCCCTAACCCCAACTTGAGGGGCCACGCAAAAAAGCGCGGATTCTGAGTCCCTAATCCCAACTCGAGGGGCCAAGCAACAAAGCGTGGATTGTGAGTCCCTAACCCCACCCTGCGTGCGCGCTACAGGGTATTGCCGCGCGATGGCTCAGTGCGCACTACAAAACTATAGCGCGCAGCATAGCGCGCGCTATGGCTCGGGGTCTTGGGTTTGTAACCCCATGTCCTAATAAGCAGGGCAAAAACGCCTATTTTTCTAAAGTTTCAGATGCTTCCGGCACCGCATGTGACGCTGTCAATGTCAGGGAAGATTGCAAACATTTTGGGCCCCCACTATGGGTGGTCCCTGTGGAAGAACGAGGACCTTTTGGCGGACCTAGTTGAGTTTTTTTGCTCAGGGTCTGCCGTCCAACGGTCTTTGTGGGCCAGGTTGGAAAAAAGGGTCCCCGTGTCTGAAGCAGAGAAGAAGCGTCGCAGGACCGAGGCTGCCAACGCCGTCACACCCCTGTCGGTGGTGGACTTGGTCCTGCTCCTGAAGATTCCAAGAAGAAGGTATTATTGCGCGCGCTTTGCATGTGACATTGCGCGCACTTCCGCTCATAGCACGCGCTTCGTTGACTTCTGCGCGCGCTACGTCCTCATGTTGCGCGCGCTATTTTACTCAGGTACAAAGATTTGATTACTTGGACGAGAAGTAAGGTCCCCACACACCTTTTTTCTCTCCCCTCCTATGCTAGTTTCGCCACAGAATGGAACCAGCTTGCAAGTAGGCAGCATTTACAGGTTGCCGTGCACACAGATGGGGTCACAGTCTTTTCGCAGTGGCCCCTGCAGCACTTTTTTGACTATATATTTTCCTTTGATTCCATTGTTTCTAACCTCCAATACCCCAGGGAGTGCCAAGGAGAGCTGTGGATCATTGTGAGGGGGGATGGGTTGCCTTGTGGGGGGGAATCGTGGTGCCAAATGTCCATTTCCTTTGCCAACCATGGTCACTTGGCAAGGACGTTGTCCTACCACTGGACTGTTAACGTCGCCCTTTGTGGTGAGAAGTCCACCTCTGTGTTGTCCCAGGTCTGGGCTAACAATCTTGCTTTTCTGCAGAGTGCCCTTGACAGTGGTGTGGTTCCCATCCGGGGTGCATCCAGACGCTGCAGGATTTTCTGCGGTGGGGATAGCCCTTGGCTGCGTCGGTTGTCGGGTGTCACTACACATTGGATGGCAGGTAGTCTGTTCAGTTACATGACGTGGTGCAAGTCCAGTGCAACGTGTCATGGTTGCAACAGGATGTGGATAGAACCACCGAGCGAGATGAGCAGTTGCTAGGGCTTATTGCACCTGGGGCCAAGTGCAGGCCCATGGATATATTTGGTGTTGTCCAGAGCAGGTTGTTGAAGGTGCCTCTGAGGCGGCGTCACCTTATACCATGTGTTCTGCACCTTCTGATTTTTGTAGGGAGGCAGGTCACCACTGCCTTGGTACGCAGATTGGCCAAGTCTGTGCGTCCCAGTACTAGGGTCTCTGTTGAGGCTATTCTTCACAGGTCTGGTTGTCACATAGCACTACAGACCGGGGACGGCAACTCGAGGGGCCACGCAACAAAGCCTGGATTGTGAGTCCCTAACCCCAACTCGAGGGGCCACGCAACAAAGCGTGGATTGTGAGTCCCTAACCCCAACTTGAGGGGCCACGCAACAAAGCGTGGATTCAAAGATTGTCCCGGTTTCTGAATCCTCAATAACACCGGAAGCTATATCATATATATATATATATATATATATATACCTGAAAGTGTCCGACATTCGCAGCGTTTCTCGGGGTGGAACCTCAAGCTTACGCTCTTCGGTAATAAATATCCACATAGCAATGCATTCAGGTCAATTTCTAGTCGCAGAAATCGAAATCGTAAAATCCGCCAGATGCCAGACGCCACGCGCGCGCGCCGCCTGTTCGCGATATAGACGGAAGCTATATCAAATGGCCTTTGGCCTGTGGAACCGAGAGCGTCAAATGGGATGTAAAAGAAAATTGTGAAAATCAAATGCGCAAACGAACTCATATATGTTCCAATTTACTCTCTAATGTACCCGGCTAAACCCATTACTCTGCCCAAAGGCTGGGTACCTTTGCTTAGATTGTAGGTAGGTACGTATGGGCACGGAGATGGGCACACGATAGTTGCTCCAACGATTGGCACACATAGCCAAATTTCAAACAAGATGTCGAAGAATCTTTTGAAATGAAAATACGTAAACTAATAGGTATGTTCCAATGTAACCCGGAAAACTCATTTTACTATCTATTGTTGTTCACTCTTTTTGGCAAGGGGGCCTTTGGCCCCCTTGCACCCAACCCTTGTCTACAACATCTTTAGGCTAGGATGTTGTCCGCAATTAATATGACACCTTGGCAACAATGTGAAGTGGAGACAGCTTACCTTTTCAACGTTTGTGCTCCCAACCTACGTGGCAAAAGGAGGCCACAAGGGCCAACATTGATGTTTTGCAAATCATTTTGGTGCAAAGGAAAGGTAGTGGGCTCAATGCTTAAGCCATGGTGTATGACCATGGGCATGGCAAGCTAGCATGTTAAGCGGGCTCAGCTCTAAGCTCGCATGTTAAGCGCACGAAATGACTAAACCGGGTGAAATATATTAAAATCCGAAAAATTTAGATCTCCGGCCTACCACCTCAACGTCAAATAACCCGAAAGTTGAATGAATGCAATTTTGGAATTTGTTCACAATTTTGGCATCCAAACTTGAGCACTGTGCATCAAGATGCCAAAATTGCGGATATGCACCGCCGATCAAGAAATCGCGCTGTTTCGCGCATGATAATTTCACAGGTGCTCATCTATATAAATTTTCACACAGCAATGCATTCGGATCGATTTCTGGTGGCAGAAATCGAAATCGCAAAATCCGCCAGATGCCACACGACACGCGCGCGCTCCGCCTGCTCGCGATATAGACGGAAGCTATATATATATATATATATACTAGCCTTCAGCCCGCGCAAATGCGCGCGTAGAAAATTTGGTGCTAGCATCCAATTTTTTCTGATAGATGTTGTTGGCTTGAGCATTTAAGTTCATGGCTACATTTAGATTTGAATTTAATTTCTACACTAATCGTACACTGATGGCAACATTTTACACTCACGGCTATACTCATAGCTACCTTTTGCTCTCATGGCCACACTCCGGGCTACATTTTATGCGCACCGCTACTCTCAAGGTTACATTCAAAACTCATGGCTACACCCATGGCTACATTTTACGCTCATGGCTCCATTTTACACTTGGTTACACGTACGGCTACATTCGGTTGCATTTTCGCCCGTTTTTGCTGTCCAATTGGCGACGCGGGCTACATGCCTACGCCCACTTATGCCTAAGGTCATGGTTACATTTTACGCTCATGGCTACACTGAGTGCTACATATTACACTCATGGCTACACTCACCCATGGGTACATTTTGCACCCATGGTGGTAGGTACAGTTACTTTAACAATTACTTTTACAGCATACCCTTTACATGATACCTTTTACAGGATAGCATTTACACATAGGGCTACACGTAGGGCTACATTTCACACCAACGGCTACACTCATGGCTACATTTTACACTCATGGCCACGCTCGGTGCCACATTTTACCTTCATGGCTACACTCACCCATAGCTACAGTCTGCAATAGTGGTTGCAAATACAATTACTTTTACGGATACAGTTACCGCATACGCTTTACTAAAATTTAAATGATACATGATAGCTTTTACATGCTCGCTTTAAGGTTTGGGTTCCCAACTTTGCATTTGTGCTTTAGGTTGATGTGGTCAATAGCACATGTTGTGTGCAACACAAGTGTGCCGCACCAATGATGCAAGGAAGTTAGTCAAATGTCTTTGATGTAGAAATACTTTTACACTCACAGCTGCCCTCACTCATGGCTACATGGCCACTTTCTAAACAAAGCCGCGCACGGCTACGGCCAGTTTGGCCCTGGTATTTTCAGAACATAGAGCAATGTGAGGTCCAACCTCTTGTTTTTTTTTTTGTTAGAGGTGGGTTAGCTTTCCCTACTTTTAGGGGTCTTGCGCGCCTTGAGGAGCTTCTGAACCCTCTGCTTTGCGGTTAAGGGTCGTGGTCCTCGAGGCTCAGCCTTTGTTAGGCGTCGCGGGGGAGGGGGGTCTCGGGCTTGGGCTTGGGCTTGGGCCCCACGAAGAGCTTCGCGGCATGCACGAGCCTTGGCCAACTTTTCGCGATCGAAGGTCTTGGGGTTGGTGGGAAGTGCTGCAACGGCCCGAAGAGGTGCCCCTGATGCCGAGGATGGCAACTGAGGTGCCGGGGAGGGCGGAGATGGGGACTGAGGTGCCGGGGACGGCGACTGAGTTGGCCTAGAGATGTCTGATGGCAACCGCATGGGATGCCACAGAACTCCTTTGGCCTCCATTCCCATGGGTGGGTGAATGCATCCATCTCGCTGTAGGGGCTACATCTAAAGGGGTCGAAGCTAGTTGCACAATGAGTACCTACAAAGAGCAATGGGTGCACCGAACAAGGGGGTATTGCACCAGTGATGCAATGCCGGCAGGAAGTCCGCTCCAAGCCAATACTGGTACATGGAGGAAACTTCAGGGGATTTGCAGAAATTGACTGACACACACACGTGTCGTGTGGCGCCGGCGCTGAACATCGACCGATAGCGTGAACAGGTGGTTCTGGCAGTAGTTACAGGCGGTTAGCGCCCGCGTCGCCAACTGGAAAGCCAAAATCGGCGAAAATGCAACCGTACTGCACACCGCTCGATGTGCCTCAAAAATGTGCATTCATCTGTGCAATCGAAAGAAAACAACTTTCCTTGTAGCATAAATTTTTTCTGAGATGCGAACACGCGCGCCGCCGCGGGGCCCGCGCCTTTACACGACCAGTCTGAAATTAATAGAAAGATATATATATATATGTATATATATATATATATATGTGTGTGTGTGTGTGTGTGTGTATATATATCTATTTTTTTTCGATGTCTTGCAGAATCTTGTGATGGATCCCCCCAGGCGACCAGGCGCCGCGGGGGGTACAGTGAAACCCTGGCCGGGGGGCAGCCGGGGCCTACCAGGGCCGCGCCCCCCGCGGCATAAGGAGTGGCTGCCCGCGGCGGCGGCTCCCGCGGGGGCTGCGGCAGCGGCGGGCGGTCACAGCGTGGAGCCAGCCCTCCCGACGACGCCGCCAATAAAAGCCAGGTGCGTGCCTGCGACATGCGTGCGAAGTGTCAACACAGTGTTTTGCGGAGTGTCCTGCGTAGTGTAGAGAGAGGACAGGGCAAGGCGGAGAGGGAGGGGCCAGGCGTGTGCCTGCGACATGCATGCGACGTGCCAACAAAGTGTCCTGCGAAGTGTACTGCGGAGTGTGGAGGAGGAAGAGGGCAGGGGAGGGAGGGGGAGTTAGGGCGGGAAAAGAGGGCCGCAGGCTGCGGGCCGGTGCGGACGGAACCAGGGCGCCAGGGAGCGGCAAGGTGGAGGGGGAGTTGGAGGGGTGCCTCGCGAATTGCTCTGCGAAGTGTAAGCAGGGAGGGTGAGGAGAGGACGGGGACAGGGACACCGAGGGCCAGTGACCAAGGGACCTAGGAGGCACAAGAGGACGAGGGAGGGCGAGCAGACGGGGGGCAGGACGGGGCCAAGGAGCCAGGGCAAAGAGGGAGCGCTGCCACGCGAATTGCTCCGCAATGTGCTCGTGCTGGCCGGAGGGCAGAGGGGCAGAGAAAACAGGGCAGGGCAGGGGGCGTGCCACGACGGCACAAAAGAGCGAGCGTGGGGCGGAAGCTCAAAGGTGCCCCACCGCCGAGCGAGCCGCCCGCTATGCGCAGTGGCAATGGACAAGGCGGGGCGCCGCGGCGCGTTGCCGCGAAGAGGTCCGCCCCGCGTAGAGTCACACGACGAGGGCCAGGTGCGTGCCTGCGACGTGCATGCAACTTGCCTACGCAGTGTCCTGCGAAGTAAACTGCGTGGAGATGAGGGGGGAAAGGGCGGGGCAGGAAGGGAGGGGCCGGAAGCGAACCTGCGGCGTGCGTGCGACATGCCAACAAAGTGTCCAGCGAGGGGACAACAGGTAAGAATAGAGAGGGGCAAGGGCAGGGGAGGGAGGGGGAGGCAGGGCGGGAGAAGAGGGCCGCGGGCTGCGGTGCAGACAGAGCCAGAGAACCAGGGAGCGGCAAGGTGAAGGGGGAGTGAGGGGTGCCTCGCGTGTTGCTCCGCGAAATGCATGCCGGGAGGGTAAAGGGGAGACGAGGGCAGAGACACTGAGGGCCAGGGACCAAGGGACCTGGGAAGGGGGGCGAGTGGGGGCGAGGGAGTGTGAGCAGACAGGGGGCAGGACAGGGCCAAGGGGCCAGGACAGAGAGAGGAGGCAAAGGGAGGGCGCTGCCACGCGAATTGCTCCGCAATGTGCTCGCGCTGGCCGGAGGGCGGAGGGGCAGAGAAGGCAGGGCAGGGACGAGGGCGTGCCACGGCGGCATGAAGGGGTGGGCGTGGGGCAGAAGCACAAAGGTGCCCCACTGCCGAGCGAGCCGCCCGCAGTACGCGGGGGCACCGGACAAGGCGGAGCGCAGCGTAGAGACATACAACGAGGGCCAGGTGCGTGCGTGCGACTTGCCTACACGGTGGCCAGCAAGAGGTAGAGGGGACACAGGGCAGGAGAGGGAGGGGGAGGCAAGGCGGGCGAAGAGTGATGAAGGCCGCAGGGGAGTGCGGAGCGACCAGCGAGCCACAAGCCTAGGGGCCGGGGCGCCAGAGGGAGGCAAGGGGGAGAGGGAAAGGGAGAGGTGTGTGGCGGGGAGGGTACAGCGAAGACGAGGACAAGGAGACAGGGGCACAAAGGGCTAGCCAGAGCAGAGAGAGGGAGCGACGAGGGAGACAGGGGCAAGCGCAGCGTTAGGCGAGCACAGGGGGCGAGGGAGGGAGCAGCGGGGGCAGGGTAGGGGATAGTTGCCAAACGTCGTGCCGTGCGCCGTGCGCGTCCTGCAACCGACTCTGACCTCATCCATGCGTCATGTCATGTCCGTCACGCCTAGGACAGGAAGCAGGAAGCGACACGGGGGGACGGGCACCTGCGGCGCCATCCGTAGGGCCTCCCGTGCAGTGACCCCACCAGTGGCGCAGAGGGGACGCGCGCCAGTGGCGCCATCCACTGGACCCCCTGCGCCTGTTGCAGAGCGTGTGACGCAGAGGGGACGGGCACCAGCGGCGCCAACCGGTGGGCCCCCTGCGGCGTAAATTGAACTGTACTGATTAACTAGGTGGCCAGGGGATGCCACAAATGAATCCCCCACCCGCCTCCCCGCGTCTCTGCCATAGGACCTCAGGGGCCTCCATCGCGCTCGGGGGTGGCAGAGGCCCGGGGGACAAGAGCGCCCGGCCGCTTTGTAGCCGCCACTTCCAGCGGACTGATACCACGGCACCGGTATCAGGACGCTCGGAAGTGGATACACAGGCACCAGGGAGAGGATGGGAGGTCGGCCCCCCCCGGGCTGCTGGGTGCCGAAACAGGGGCCCTCCCCTCGTCCAGGGCAGCGGATGGCGCAAGAAGCCTTCGAGGCGTACGGTAAGTCCTCCCCGCTGCCCGCACTTCATCATCTTCCGAATCCACCCGGGTACGTACTTCCTCCAGTAAGTATGGGCACAGGAGGGAGCAGGCACGGGACACTGAGCACCATGCGGAGACGTGGCGACTACCGCCGAGGGGGCAACAGCGGCTGGTGATCCTGGAGTGCGGGGCCTTTACCATGGAGCAGGGCGGGAAGGCCCAAAGGGAAACCCCCCCCCCCCCGCGGCAGCCAAGTGCCTCGCCCCGGGGTTGTGCTGTGCCTACGACATGCCTGCGACGTGCGTGCAACGGAGGGGAGGCGAAAAGGGCGCCCCACCCCCCCCCACCACCACCACCCCCCCGAGGGCGAATGCGGGAAGGGAGGGGGCGAAAAGCGCCCCCCCCCCCCCGAGGACAACGCGGCAGGGTGGGGAGGCAGAGGAAGGAGAGTGCGAGACGAGCCACAAGACCGTGCCCGTAGAGGGCGCGCTCCGTGCAAGCCCCGGCGGGGGGACCACCGGGGGTGCGGGCGTAGGATAGAAGGGGCGACGGAGGGAGCCACGAGGCTAACCTCCCCCCCCCCCTGCAGAGGGACGAAAGCCACGCCTCGTGCCTACGACGCGAGGGCAACGGCAGGAAAACGACAAAGCCCCCCCCCCCCCCCACAAGCCTCCGCCCCCCCAAGGGTGGGGGTTGCGGGAAGGGAAGGGCGGGCAGCGGCCCCCCGTCTCCAGCGTGGGGGGCACCGGGGGAGAGCGCGCAGCGTGGAAAGGGCAAAGAAGAGGGCCACGCGGCGTGCCTCACACCCCAGCAGGAGGACAAGTGCCGTGCCGCGTGCCAGTGCCGTGCCTGCGACGTGCTTACGCCGGAGGAAGGGCAACGAGGGCGCACCCCCCCCCCCACGCCCCCACCTCCCGCACCCACCAAGGACAGAGGCGAGGGCAACGGGGAGATGGCGAGGGGACAAGAGGGATGACGGTAGCGGGCGGCGGACCCCCCCCCCGGGGACGCCCGCGGCGGGGTGGAGAGACAGAGGGGCGAGACGACCGTGCCCAAGGCGGGCAATCGCCGTGCAACCGCAGGAAGGGTAGGGTGACGACGGGGGCCACACGGCAACCCCCCCCCCCCCCCAGCGGAGGGACAAGTGCCGAGCCTCGTGCCTGCGCCGTGCTTCCGACGTGCTTGCGCAAAAGGGAGGACAGCGAGAACCCCTCCCCCCCCCCGCCCCCTTCTCCGACGCCCACCCGCAGGAAGGGCGAGGGCGGCGAGGAGACAGTGGGAGAAAAAAGAAAATAAAATGAAAAAAAAGAAAAAAACACAAAGCGAGCAACCAAGGACACCAGCACGCCAGAGCAGGGACAGGCAACAGGGGCAGACGGGACATGGCGGGAGCCAGGGGGCACAGCAAGGGGCCAGGGTCAGCGCCCCTGGGGATGAAAGAAGGGATGCAGGGACCAACGGGGGGGGGCGGGGTGACAAGAGCCCGCGAACAACGCTGGTGAGGTACCCGACCTCTGGGGTTTGGGGCCCCCCCCGGTGTCCGTATCGGCCCCATCTGAGCGCGAGCAATAAGGTGGGTTACGCCCGGGACCGATGGCCAGCGGCCCGAGGTGGCACCGGCCTGGGGGGGTGGCCAATGGGCCTGACCAAGAGCACTCCCCACGGCACGTACTGCGGTTCGTGTCCTGTGAGGGGCTGCGGGTAGGGCACACCGTCCATCGGGGTAAGCAAGAGACGTGCCTAACCCGCAAGGACTCCCCAGAGACCCACAGTGTACCCGACCCCGGTGTGGGGAAGGGCCGACGTACCTGGATACGACGCAGGTCCATTTGTACGGAGCGCGTACAAATGGACGGCCCGTACAACAGAGTTACACCCTGACGGGGAGTGCATGCATCGCCCCCCCCGTGGGGAAACTCCCGGGGGGAGGGACCAGAGCCAGCGTCGGGCGCCCCCCCCCCCCCCCAACCCAAGCCAAGGGGCACACCAAGCGAGCACAGACGGGGGCACAGGAACACGGAGGGGAGAAGGGGCGAGCAAGAGGGGTGCGCAGCTGTGTCGTGCGAAGTGCCGTGCAACCATACGCCAACGGCAAGCGGGACGGGCCATGGAGTCCACCCGTTCTCCCGTGTCCTTAGCTCACACAGCCTTCGTTAGCTAAATGTCGCTATCTGTCCCCACCAATCCCGCGGAGTTGCCAGCCTTCCGGCGACGTGCCCGGCGCCTGGTAGACACAGTGTCTGATCTCGTCAGACACGGGCCGCACACGTACGCGGCGTTCCAGGCGCGCGTTGACGCGGACCGTCCGACCAGGGACAACGGGTGGGACCACTTCGTCGACGTCTGCTTGCGGCAGATGTTGGCCCGCGATCCCCACCCGTACAACGCGCCCGACGTTCAGGCGCGGTTCGCGGCGGGCACGGTGCCGTTCGGGGTGCACCTGCTCAACCGACTACTCCGATGTCTACAAGATCTCGGGCAGCTCGAGGACGCGCAGCGCGGACGGCCCCCAGTGGGGTCGGCGGGGCAGCCGGGGTATGCGGCGCCGGGTGCGTTTCCGATGCCGCCGCCCCCTGGCCTCGAGCCCATGCCCATCCCGCCCTTTGGGACTCACCACCACCACCAACTTCATCTCCATCACCTACTTCATCACCCCGGCGGGTTCCCCATGATGCAGCATCACCTCCCACACCAACACGTACACCCGGCAGCTGTGCCACACCCCCCCGTCCATCTTCACCTTCACCACCAACTGGCGGCTGTGCCACAGCACCCTGTCCACCTACACCATCACCATCATCAACACCATCCGCACCAACATGTGGAGTACCCGCATCCCCTGCCCGAGCAGCACCCAAGACCGCCTCAGCACACGGTGCCGGTGCCGGAACCGGTGCCGGTGCCTGGGCCGGGGCGGAGTGCCCAGCAGCAGGGGGTGTCACAAGGGGCTGTGCCACAGCACCTCGTCCACTTTCACCATCACCGTCACCATCACCATCCGCACCAGCAAGTGGAGTACCCACATTCCCTGCCCCAGCAGCAATCACTGCCGCCTCAGCACACGATGCCGGTGCCGGAACCGGTTCCGGTGCCTGAGCCGGGGTGGGGCGCCCAGCAGCAGGGGGTGTCGCAAGGAGCTGGGCCACAGCACCCAGTCCACCTTCACCATCACCATCACCAACATCGTCCACACCAGCATGTGGAGTATCCACATCCCCTATCCCAGCAGCACCCACGGCGGCCTCAGCACACAATGCCGGTGCTAGAGCCGGTACCGGTGCCTGGGCCGGGGCGGAGCGCCCAACAACAGGGGGTGTCGCAAGGGGCTGTGCCACGGCACCCCGTCCACCCTCACCGTCACCATCACCATCACCGTCCGCACCTGCATGCGGAATGCCCTCGCCCCCCGCCCCAGCAGCACTCACGGCCGGTGCCTCAGCACACCATGTCGGTGCCGGTACCGGTGCCGGCTCCTGGACCGGGGCGGGGCGCCCAGCAGCAGGGGGTGTCGCAAGGGGAGGCACATGGTATGCCCCCGGGCGAGGCGAAGAGTATGGAGGCACCTGCGCCACCCCTGGCAGAGCCTCAGCCGGAGATTCCCGCGGCGGGGTCGCCACCGCGGACGGTCCAGATGCCGGACCCAGCCGTGCCGCGCGAGGCCCCGCCCGTGGTGCCGACGGGCCCGGAGCCAGTGGTGCCGGGTGAGATGCAGGGCGCGGCCCCCGTGGGGAGGACTACGACGGGGGTACAAGCGGGGGAGGATGCGGCGCAGGAGGCGGCAGTGGCTGGCCCGCGAGACATCAGCGAGCTGCTCGCGCAGGCCCCGGAGGAGTACCGGCGGACGGCCGTGAGGAGTGGGGGAGCCGCGCCGGAAGGGGCTGACGCCGGCGAGCTGATAGCGCAGGCGCTCGCGGCTGTCGCCCCGAGGACGGACGGGGCCAAGGAGACGTCGACGGAGGCGGTTTCTTCGGGGGGACAGGACGCGGGGCGGGGTGTGCCGAAGGCGCAAACGCCAGCGGGGGGCGGCGGGGTTGTGGAGCCCAGTGGGGGACATGCCAAGGGGGAAGGAGTGGAGGAGTGGATGTGGGAGTGGTGGGAGTGGCGCCAGGTGGCACCCGGTGAGCCGTGTCCGGCGGGGCTGGCGTACAGCATGGACCTCCATGCGGGCACCAGCTGGGCCCGGCTGCCCGACAACTTGCGGGCACGGCGGGACGCGGCGGAGGCGGCAAGGGGCGGAGGCGCTGACGAGCGGCCTCTGGCGCCCTTCCCGCCGCGGCCGGACACGCCGCCGGCGGTGGTCGCAGCCGGAGACGGGGCGGAGGGGGGGCAGGAAGCGGAGGAAGTGGAGGACGAGGAGGCTTACGGGCCCGGCGAGTCGGCGCTGGCCCTCATGTTTGAGGACGACGCCGGGCCCGACGTCTACGCCGGCATGGACGAGGACCCGGCCAACGAGCCGCTGCGGCCCATGCCCACTGCGGTGCCGCCCCCTCCCCTGGGGAGCTGTGAGCGGCGGCACTGCAGGTACCATGCGGCCGAGGGCGCCCACAGGCACCGCCTCACGGGCACGGGGCAGCGGGAGGCAGGGATGCTGGCGAGCGCCCTGGAGCGCTATGAGCTCCAGCGCCCAGGGCAGGTCGCCCGGGAGATGGCCCTGGCGGCGGCGTCCCCGAGCGACGGCCAGGTCCGCTGTGTCCAACTGGGGGATGCGGCGGTCCTGGGTCATCACCCCGGTGACGTCCGGGCGGCCGAGCCCCAGGAAAGCCTCCCCCTGTCGGTGCACCTGTCCGTGGTGCGCCTGATGGGCGAGGCAGGGCTGGAGGACGTGCGGCAGGACGAAGGCCTGTACGTGGCCTTGTGGCGGGGTGGGGCTGACGCTTGGCGTCGCGAGCAGGCTGGGCGGCCCCTCACACCCCAGGCGCTGGGGTCCCATGCGCTCCTGGTGGCGTTGCACCCCGAGGGTGCAGAGGTCGTGTTCGGCGCGGACCGCCTGCTGCTGACCGGGGATGGGGCGGTCCTCGTCCCCACCTCCAGCAGCTACCGCCTTGAGAGCCGCGGCGGTGACCTCAAGCTGCTGGTGGTGGTGGGCACGCGCCTCGACGGGAGCGCCGCCCCCCAGGGATCCGAACGCGCGATCCCGGTGGGGGGAGACGGGGAAGCAGGCCGTGGCGGTGACGGGGTGGGGCAAGAGCAGCCCACGGGGGAGGAGCAGCAGCAGGATCAGCCGGAGGTGGCCAGGGAGGAGGTGGACGTGCAGGCCATTGTGGCGGCGGCCCTGGCGAGGATTTCGGATGCTGCGGGCCCGCCGCCGACGACGGAGGAACTGGAGGAGGAGGACCAGCGCAGGGGGAGTGAGGATGCGCAGGTCGCCATGGAGCAGGACGAGGAGCCGGAGTTCAAGGGTGAGGAAGCGCAGGGTGCCGGGGAGCAGGACGAGGAGCTGGTGATCGTGGGGGCGAAGGAAGCGCGTGAGGTGAGTCCCAGGGAGCCGGGGGTGGCGGATAAGGCTGGGCCGAAGACGGGGGAGCAGGAAACCTGCAGGCACTGGGCCAAGGGGTGGTGCATGCGGGCAGATGCCTGCCGGTACGCCCACCCCCAGCCGCCGGTGCCGCGGGGAGTACCCCAGGAGTTGCTCCTGATCCTCCAGGCCATGGCCCGTGTGGGGGCTCTCAGCCTGGACCGCAGCCGGGACCACGGCAGGGGCCACGGGACGTTGCTGCAGGATGCGGTGGTAAAGGCGCAAGGGGGAGGACTCCCGGCGGTGGTGTATGCGGTGGAGAGTGGGGGCCTGACCGAGTGGGCGGTGGCGTTGCCGTGTGGCATGGCGGCCCTGCTCACTCCGTTCCCGGTGGTCCCGTGGAGGGACATGGTCACCGTCCAGGAGGCCAACCTGGGATGGGTGTGCACGTGGCACACACAACCCGCCGGCATGGACCCTCGCGAGTGGCAGGCTAAGGCGGTCGTGACGTACCTGTCCTGGTCGTTGCCGGCAGCGCCGGGTGCGTGGGCGCAGTGGTGGGACAGGGCGCTCAGCTGGGCGAGGGATGGCAGTGCTGTGGCGGCCTGCCCTGACCTCCCTCGCGAGCCCGTCTCAGTCCAGCCGTGGACTGTCTCCCTGCATCTCCCCACGGTGGCGGCTCGTCTTGCGACCACGGACCCGGAGGTCTCGCTGCTGGGGGACCGAGAGGGGCCAGGGCTTCGCCTGAGTCAGGGGCTGGAAGTTCGCACCGCCCGCCTCCCCAGCCCTGTGGACGGGGACATCCTGGGGGGACTTCAGTTCACGCGGGCTAGCGGGGCTGACGTGTGGACCGCTGTCCATCGCCAGCTCCCAGACGCGTGGCCCCAGGTGTACCGGCCCCCTGGTCACGAGCGTCTGGTGGGAGTGGAATGGCGCGTGTGGGCCGCCAACGGCCCGTGCCCACCGGTGGTGGTCCTGCCCAGGAGAACCAACCACCCCAGCTGGGAGACCGTGGCGGTCTTGTGGGGATGGGTGGCGGTCCGTGAAGCCGATGGCCACGTCTTCACTGCCCCAAGGGGCACGGTGATCGAGACCGACGGGGGGACGGCGTTGCAGCTCACGGCGGAGCCCCTGACCACGCATGCTGTAGTGGCCGTCCTCCAGTGGGGTGCCAACAAGCCGCAGCCCTGGCGCGATCAGGTCGCAGTGGCTGTCTGGCGGGACCTGCCGGTCCTTAGGGCCGCCGTCTGGTCAGGAGGAGCGGGGCGGCATCTCCCGGGCGCACTCCCCTGGCTGCGGGGCTGCGGAGACGCCTCTCCCCCGCCAGCTGAGTTGCGGGGCGCCCTGGAGCGCGTGTACTCCAAGCCCAGGCACCAATTCCTGGTGGCTGCGGACCATGGGGTGGAGCTCAGCGACGACGTGGTCGCGCTGGCAGCCGTCGTGGTGCAGTGCCTGGCCCCCCACGCCATGATGCTCCCGAGGGAGGGGTGGGAAGGCCAGCGGCACGACCAAACCCCGGCTGCCCTCCTCATTGCGAGGTACGTCGAGCTGGGGGGCTCAGAGGCGGTGTACCTCGACCGGTTGGAGACGCCGGACATGCGGCACTGGACGGCCCACCACCTCGTGGCCCCTGACACGCGGTTGGCAGTGGACCCGCTGGGCCGGCCTGTGGTGTCGGGGGCCCCGCCCCAATGGCCGCACACGTGGGACATGGCGGTCCGGACGATGCGCATGGCACCCAGGGGCCAGAGGGCGGGATGGCCGGGTGCGGAGCGTCTGCTGGCGGAGGCCCGGGCGGCACAGGTGCAGCAGCCGGCCGGCAACACCAAGGACTGTGGCGTGTGCGCCCTCATGTCCGCCGTCGGTACCCTCCTCAGGGTGCCGAGGCCGGGCAACCTCCTGTCCGCGCTGGACAGGCGGTGGGTGGCGGCGGTGGTCCTCAACAGGGACATGGGGCCCATCGCGCGTCTGCCGTCCCTGGGGGAGCTGCCTGCAGCGGTGTTGGAGGCCCTGCCGGCGCCCCGCACGCCCTTGGACCTGGCAAACGTCCCGCACAACGTGGGGCTGCCCGGGGCGCGCATGCAACATGCCCTACTGTGTATGGCAGCGGCGTCGGACGGGGGGATGTCCATGCTGGCGACAGTGTCCCTGCAGCACGTGCAGGACGCGATGCAGCAGCAGCGGATGCATGCCCCCCAGCCGTGGGAAGAGAGCGCCAAGCGGTGGCTGAGGGTGGAGAGCGTGTCCTCCACCCATACGGTGGGCATGGCGGATGTGGGGCGGCTGGTGGTGTTGGAGGGGGCGGAGTATTGGGCCTGTGTTCGGGTGGAAACGGGGGTACTGGAGTGGGTCGTAGTCACCGCGTGCCGGCTCAGGAGGCAGCAGTCCAGGGGCCCGGCCTGCTACCGGGTGTTCCAGGAGTCCCTCAGTGGGCTGGGGCCGGTGCGCAGGGCGCACAGGTGCACGGCCGAGGACATCCCGCCAGCGCCGGCGGTCTTCGTGGTGGTCACGCGGCCGCCAGTGGTCCAGGGGCAGGACGTCTGGCCCGTAGCCCCGAGCAACATGTGGCAAGCTGAGCATGCAGCTGGCATATGCAGGGCGCTGCAGGGTCACGCGGCGGCCCTCCCCAGGGCCCCGGCGGCGCAGTCATCCAGCAACAGGCCGGCAGCCTCGCTGGCACTGCTGCATAGCGCGTCGCGGGCGTGGTACTGGGTTGTGGCGGCGTTGGAGCCCCACTCCTCGGCGCTGCGCCTGTACGATCGGGGGCAGGGCACGGTGCTCACGGTCCGCCCCGCCGACCTGGAGGCCCTGCACCTTAGTGCACTGAGCGGCGACGGGGGCGACGCGCTGTACCTCCAGGGGACCGTGGCAGGCGCGGCCGCGACGCGCTTCCGCCGGCAGAGCGGAGGAGATGCCCTCCGCCTGGTTATGGCGGAGAACATGGGGCCGTGGCTCCGGGCGTTCTCCACTTCCAGGTGGAGGGTCGAGGGCGACCGGGAGAAGTTCGCCGACGCGTGGCGCCGCTGGGTGGATGAGCAGTTTCCTGTGGGGGGAATGCTGCACCTGCCGCAACCACCAAGCGTGCCACCAGTGCGGCCTGCGGCGCCCCCGGCTGCAGCGGCGAAGCAGGCCCCGAAAGCGGCGCCCCAGCCGCCGCCCAAGAGGAGCCCCCCGCCTCAGTATGGCGCCTATGTCAATATTCGGTACGTGCTGCGGCACTTCGGCGGTGACTTGGCCACGGATCAGCGTGGGACAAAGACTATCAACGTCTGCCCCTGGTCTCGGCTGGATGGGGCTGGTCACTGCACATGGAAAGCTGGCACGCACTGCCGGCCTACCCACCTCCACCCCAAGGACCTGCTACACCACATCCAGCGGGACCATGTGAGTGATCCGGCACAACGGGACCAGGCGCTGGCCATGCTGGCTGGCGTTATGCCGGGGGGCCAGGCGGGGCCTTTCGCGTCGGCCCAGGCGGGGTCCAGAGCGCTCACGCTGCCCACGGGTGCCCGCCCTGCGGCGGGGCGCGGGGCGTCGCCGTCGGCAGCACGGTCTCGAGCAATTGGGTCTGCAGCGCGGCGTGGGGCAGTGACTTCTACGGGGAGTACGGCGGCAAGTACGTCCGGCGGACGGGCTGAGGGGGAGCCAGCCGCATCTGCCGGGTCTCAGCAGGCGACGACTTCCTCGGGCGGAGGCCCACGGGGTCAGGGGCCACCTCGCCAGCCACCCGCGCCGGATGCAGGTGGTCCCCCAGAGCCTGCTGGTGGCCCCTCTCCGTCCAGTGATCCGGATCCGGCAGGGGGCCCCGATCCACACGTGCAGCCATGAAGGGGCCCCGCCTCCGACACCAGAGCGGCGGTGTCCTGGAACGTCCAGGGCTCGATGCGGGGGGACGGTGTACCAGTGACCCCAGGTATGCTCGACGGTGAAGCGGTGGCGGCGGGTATCATGAAGGCCGAGGGTGCCATCCTGGGCCTATTCCAGGAGACTGGCCTGCAGGACCCTCAAGGTGTGGTGCACTCCGAGAACCAGTGGCGTCACCATGGGTATCATACATACCCAGGGGTGGATGCCCAGGCAGCGTCGGCGGCGGCAGTGCGCGGCGGGCTCTTGATTGCCCTTCGGGCGGACGTGTTCGCCGCGGAGGAGGTTCGAGACATCGTGGACATCGTGCCGGGCAAGGCCATGGCCCTGGATGTGGTGACCGCAGGTGGCACCCTCACGGTCATCAACGTCCACGGCCCGGGTAGCGGCGGCGACTCCTGGGCGTCTAAGGCGTCCTTCTGGGCTGACGTGGCCATGTACGCGGCGGCCAAGAGCGCGGGTGGCACCAGGGCCGTGCTCCTCGGAGGGGACTTCAACGTGTGGCTGGAGTCCCCGTGGCACCCTACCACGAGGAGGTTCCAAGCCCTGTGGGAACAGTGTGGCTTCCACAGGGCAGGCCCGGAACGGGAGGAGGACAGGAGGCCCACGAGGGCGGGGCACCGACTGGACTCCTTCCTTCTGAACTCGCCTCTGGTCCCGTGGGCGGCGCGTGAGCGCCCTCACTTGGCGCCGGGGCGGTCTCCAGCGTCGCTGGGGTCGGATCATGGCCCTGTGGTCCTGGACATCCCGCTGGCGGTGGCCGGCAAAGGGAGGGTCACCAGGATGGCCTACTCGCACGCCCAGGGCAGGCTGCACGCCATACGCCCGGACTCCCCGGGGGTTCGTGAGGCGGTAGCGGCAGTACTGCAGAAGGCCTGCGGGGATCAGCGGCTACAGGCGTGGCTCTCATCGGACCAGGACACTGCCACCATGGACACGTCGGAGGTGCAAGCGGTCTTTGACCTGCTCTACGCCTTCCGTGATGACGTGTCCAGGGTCACGGGAGTGCGCATGCCTTCCGGCGTGGACCCGCAGTACCCATACGGGCAGGCGGAAACGGAGGCGTCGCTGGACCAGTTCCTCTCGGATCAGCAGGCCCTGGCCTGGCGTGCCCATCAGCTGTGGCAACGGGACGCGGCGGCGGCCGGACTCCACTCCCAGGAAGCGACTGCCCTGCTACAGCACCTCCGGCGAGTGGACCCCGACCTGTCCCCCGCCTCGGTAGAGGACCTGCGTGCCGCATTGGACCAACAGCTCCGCCAGCTGGAGACACGCGTGGAGGAGCTGCGGGATGTCCTCAGGAGCAACAGGCGCCGGTCCATCAAGGACTACTGGCGGGGCAGGGTACCGGACCTGCAGCTCCGATGGACGGCGATACGGGGGGCCATCAACGTGGTGAACTATGCCCCGTCAGGCCTATGGTCCGTACGCGTCCGCGAGTCGGAGAAGGTGCTCTTGGAGGCCTCGGACGTCATTGGCGAGGTCCACAGGTATTGGGAGGCGCTGTACGCCAAGCGGCCAGTGAACCTGCCGGCCTTCGAGCGGCTGGTCCGGGCCCACATTCCCAAAGGGGTGCCGGAGGAATGGAGGTCGGTACAGGACTACACCATGCAGGACCTTAAAGACGCCGTGAGGCAGGCCGTGGCGGACGACAAAGCTCCGGGGTCCAACCGGGTCACGGCTGCCCTCATAGCAGAGCTGCCTGAACCGGTACAGGGGCTCCTGGTGCATGCGTACAGGGCAATCCTGCGGGGTGCGGATGTCCCGGAGTCCTGGCACGAGGCCATTATCTGGCTGATGCCCAAGGGCACAGCCACGGGCAACCTGGACGAGTACAGGCCGATAGCGCTGGGGCAGCAAGACATGCGAATGCTCATGACCCCCCTCATGCGGAGGTTCACAGCTGTTCTGGCACGCAAGGGACTGGCCGCGGACTGGCAGTTCGGAGCCATGCCGGGCTCCACGGCGGCTGCCCCGGTGTTCCTGGCCCAGCGCAGGCTGCAGCGTGGGCTGGAGGAAAACCACGTCCTGGCCTTCGATGTGTCGAAAGCTTTTGACACAGCGCCGCACGGAGCACTGGCGCTCCTCCTGCGCCACATGGGTGTCCCGGAGGAGCTCATCAGGCTCTTCCACACCCTCAGCTGCGGGTCCCTGGTGCGCATCGTCACTGCGCACGGCCCGACGCCGAGCATACGGCTCCACAGGGGCCTGCGGCAGGGCAGTGCGGAGAGCGCTGTGCTCTACCTCCTCCTATTGGAGCCTCTCCTGCGGAGCCTTGCCTGTAAGGCGCGGGGAGATGCTCGCCACGCGGTGCCACCCCTGGTACAAGCATACTGTGGTGACCTCCTGCTGATAGCGCACTCCCTGCCGCAATTCCTGGAGTATGCGGCGATGATAGCGCGGTATCTCACTGACATGGGCATGTCCCTCAACGTGAGCAAATGCGCCTATGCCAGTACTGCTCGCATCCACTCGATTATGGTATACCTGAACCCGGGGGACACAGCGGCCCCATGGGTATGCTTACGTGCCAGGGGCACGGTACCATACTTGGGCCTGCGCCTCGATCCCAGGGGGATGGCGACCATGAAGGAGAAACATGTACTCCGGTGTGAAGCCCTGCTGGGCTGGTGCAAGAACACGCTGGGGCCGGCGTCGGTGCCTCATGAGGTGATGGCGGCCGTGGTTGGAGGCATCGTGCGGTACGCGGCGCCCTACCTGTCCGACACGGCGGAGGCGGTGATCAAGCTGAATACTGCCATCAAGGCTGCGGCCCTGCAGTTCGAGAAGCTGCCCAAGGACCTGTCCAACGTGGCGGTGCGGTCAGGTCATGGGCTACGGTTGGCAGATGTCCAGGTTATATGCCGCGACTCCGTCGTGGCGACCGTGGCTCAGCTCACCCACCACAGGTCGATGACGGTCCGTGATGAGCTGCGGGCCATGCTCCGAGACATGCACGTGCAGTATGGAGTGTGCGGGCAGTTCATGGTGCCCTCTGCGTCATTCGCCACACACGCTGGCAATACGTGGGTGGACAGGGTGCTCAGGGCGATGGGGACGTTGCGCGTGGGGCTTCTCATGCCATCGTCGGTGTACTCGTGTGTACACGCCCATCTGCCGCAAGTGCAGTGGGCGGGGCGGAAGTGGGTATCCCAGTCCTACGCCTTCAAGGGTAGGGACATCTGCATTCTCTCGGGGCCCCGCACAGATGCGGCAGTGCAGTCCCTGACTGATCCTGCAAATGACCTCCTGCATGCGCGGCTCCCCTGCCCTGCGCCTGGGCACTGGGCGGTCCAGCTACAGGAGTGCCACGAGGACCACCTGCACCTTCCGCACGCGGGAGTAGGGCCCCACCAGCTGGACCACGTGTGGCTCACGGGGCTTCGCGACGTCTTCCGGCCGCAGCTGCCCGGTCCGTTGACTCACCGTCTCATTCACCCAGTGCGCCGAAAGAAGGCCAGCAAACGCAATAGACAGTCCGCTGCGGGGGACGTGTATGTGGTGGGCGGATACAGGGAGGAAGGATGGGACCCGGCCAACCCGGGGCTGTCCATGCCGTTCGTCCCGCTGGCCGCCCTCCTGTTTCTGTTGGGGGACGTCTTTGAGGGCTACCAACAGCAAGACGATCCGGCGTCCGTCCCCCTACTCACTCCTCACGCCGGGGGCGGCATAAACCCGCCACCACTGTGGGTTGTGCACGGACAGCCAGCGTTTTCCAGGGCGTGCGCGGCGGTGCACAAGTGCAGCGAATGGGCAATTGTTCTTCTGCTACCGGCAGGCCCAATCCCGGATCCGGATGAGCACTCGGTCCCGGAAGTGGTCCGGATGTCGAACGTGCCGCATGATCCGCACATCGCCGTCACGTCGTTGCGTGGTGGTGGCGCAGTGGAGCAGGGGTCTGTCGTGGTATACCAGCCTTCCTGCTCCGCAACGGTTTGGGTGGCGGAATACACCACTGCCCTGGACGCCATAAAGTCAGTCTGCGGATGTGAACTGGCCTGGAGACCACATGCGGTGTATCGACCGAGGGTGGTCCTGTCCCCGGAGCTCACGGCCTCCAGCGCGGCGTCCCTGGGAAAGGTGGTGCAGAGCCCCCAATCCGACGTGGCGTGGCTAGAGCCCCACCGGTACTGCTGGGTGCCGGTGGCGACTAAAGTCACATCGTCTGACGCGTCGCCCCAGGGAGACGACGCCACAAATGTGGCGGTGGCCAGCCACGGAATCCCCACGTGGACGGGTGCCATCTACGGCACGGTCCCGGAGGCAGAGATCATTTGCGCGGCGGCGTACTTGTTGCACACGCCCCCGTCAGCGTGCACGGTACACGTGGTGGATGCGTCCGTCATAGGAGCGCATCTCCGCAGGGCGCAGGAGGCCCTGTACCGTGGCATCAAGGGGCCGACGTCACATCTGGTCAATCAACATGCGCTGAGCTGGATAGTGGAGGGGCTGCGGCGGCTGCCGCGCCGAGTTGGGGGGCCGCACCACTGGGTGGTGAGGCAGAGCTCGCACTTGGCGGCGGTCCCGCTTGAGGCACCGGACTCTGCCGCGGCCCGTGCGATGGCCCCGCCAGTCCATCTTGTCCTGCCGAAGGAGCACGCCATCCTCTTGGTACCGGGGGATAATGGTGAGCTCGAGCCGCGTGTACCATCCATGCAAGCCCTTCAGCAGGTCCGGGAGATAGAGTGGCGTTCGCTAGCGGCACGCACCAGGGCGCACACGCCACTGGCTGGCGCATGCGAGGCGATGTCCCTGGGAGCTGTGCACCACGGCCCAACGCACAGGAATATGCTGCGGGCACGTGACGGTCGCTTGTCCACCATGCAGGTCATGCGACGGTGGAGACAGAAGCTCACGCGTGTGGCAATACCAGCCCACCCCTGTATCTTCTGTGGGGGGCCGGAGGAGGACATCGGCCACATGCGCCTACTGTGTGCGCGGGACGACGAGGTGGCTGGTCTCCTGTGCAGGCGTGTGGAGGAGTTCACGGCGGAGCTACCCCTAACGGACAGGGCGGTGGAGTTCGTGGCGTGGAGGGAGCACGGCTGCAGGTGGGCAGAATCCCTGATGGCGGGTGTCGTCCCCGGGGACCTGAAGCGGCTGTTCGCTGCGGTGCGAGCGGCGTCGTCCCGGGGCCCTGCCAAGGCCAGGCTCTTTGTGGAGGACATGGTCCAGATTGGGGAAGATGTGTATGCCCGCAGGAACCATCGGCTCACCCAGATCATGCAGCTGCCGATGCAAGATCGAAGGAGGGCGGTATACGCGTTCCTGCGCGGTGACACACCCTTCTGCCCGCCGGCAGGGAGGATCCTGCAGCGTCCGCCGTGGAACCCGTTTGCCGGCCTCCCCGGCGACCTGCGGGCAACCTTACAGAGGGCACCGCTGCACGCACTGCTGGTGTCGCGGTCGTGCATCGAGCGTGAGGAGGCCCTGTCCTTGTTCCCTCACTGGATGGCGGCGGTGGCGCAGGCCTTCGACCGGTGGATCGGTTCCTGGGTGGCGCGGGACATCACGGCATTCAGGGAGTGGTCCCGCGTGGTGTCGGCGCAGTCCTGGGCCCAGGTGCGGGGTACCAAGGTGAGAAGCCCTGACGGCCAGAGTGATCCCTGGCTCCAGGTGTACGCCAACCATCCAGCTGTGGGGAACGTCATGGGCTGGCCTCGCGAGGTGCTGCCAGTCCTTCAGCAACCTCTGTGCGGTCTCCCAGTCCTGGCGGTGGCTGTCGTACTTGACGTGGGTACGTTGTGGCTATATGACCGGCAGCTGCGACGAGCCGTACCGGCGGTCGCGGAGCAGCGGTCCATGGCAGTGTTAGTGGGCCCAAAGCAGCTGGCGCGGGTACAGGGCGACGACGCGCAAGGCCAAGTCACGGAGGCCATGTTCTCTCTGCCAGAGGGGGACGACCACGTGGCTGCCGATGCCCGTCACACCCTTGACACCCTGGGTCTCGGGGCGGTCATTGAGGCTCGGGCGGGAGGGCAACGCTTGGTTCTGGCTTCCGCCAGGGGCCCGGAGCAGGACGGGGTTGTTGTCATCGGGGAGGTCTTGCGGGACTACGGTTGGGAGCTCCTGGCGCATGGCACGCGCAGCCCCAAGGTGGCGCGGTGGCCCCGGCTGCTTGAGAGCCTGCCGGAGATGCCCGACGGACGACCGATACTCCGCCCGGTGTCCACGTGGGAGGAGGCGAGGCGCAGCCTCCTCAGTAGTGCCACAGCACGCACGCTGACAGGGGCTTTGCTCGGGCTCCAGGACGCGTGCTGCGATGTATGGCAGGACCTGTGGTCGCAGTGCTGTGATGGTAGCTGCGTTCCATCGCGGTCTGTGCTTCCGCAGCGATGCCACGGGTGCGGGGAGACGGTGTCCGTTTGGGTTCATCAGTGTGCCTCCGCCCCGCTGTGCGGGACATGTCAGGAGCATGCCGACAGGGGGTGGCCTAAGGCGAGGTGGGCACTGCGGCACTCTGGACGGATGTCCTCAAGTGCCTGGACGACTATCCAGGGTGGCCTGAAGAGCGTCCGAGTGGAAGGGGTACGGTGCCCTGGAGCGCCGTCTGCGGCCCTGCCCCTGATGCTGTGGTGGGCGGCTCTGGAGGGCGACTCACGGATACTCTGGTTGTGGCATCACGGAGGAAATGGTGACGGAGTGGTGGGTGCCGGGGGTGCAGGTTGATGGGGATGTGAATTGTGGGTGCACCAGCTACCATTCCTACGCTGGACGCAGCGGAGGGAGTGGCGCCTGAGAAGCAGTGCCTACGCGGCCTGATTGTGCGGTACTGGCAGGCGGCGTATGACGGCCAACGCGATGTGACAGGTCGTGCCGGCCTGATGGTGAGCCGTACTGCCCCCGTGCATGAGGGTCGGACAGGGATGCTTCACCCGCCTGCCCCGGGTCGCCGCATACAACAGTGAGGTGTCATGGGTCGTCCCGACCAGGGTAATAAGGCCCAAACCCCTGTAGGGTATTCCCATGGCACCGGGGTCTCTACTGGCGGCCCGGCTACGGCAGTGTTGGGAGTGGTTGCTCGGGATACACCGGGGGTGCACGGAGTTGTTTGGGGGTTACAGCGCTGCGGCGCCCCCTGGGAGTGTTACACGGGGTTGCGGGGTTAGCCTGCAGGCCCCAGGAGCGGCGACGGGGCGAAGATGTGTGCGTGGAAGGTTATGACGGTGGGGTCATCAGGGGGACAGTATGGCGGGCGTCTTGGAGACGGCATGGCAGCCTGGAAGGAGCGCTCACAGGGGGCACGTGGAGTTCCAGGTGGCGGAGTACTGGAGTCTTGGGGGTCAACGCGGCGGTACTGGGATCCGTACGGTGGGGGTACGCGGCGGTACTGGGGAGCCGTACAGTGAGGGAGCAACGGGGAAGTTCCACATGACGGTGTACTGACATCGTGGGGGTGTACGCGGCGTTACAGGGGACCGTATGGTGGGGGTACGCGGCGGTACTGGGGTCCGTACGGTGGGGGAACGCAGCGGTACTGGGGAACCGTACACTGGGGGAGCACGGGGATGCATGGCGGTACAGGGGTGTCCCCCTGACCCCTCTAACAACTCAGGGGGAGCGCAGGGGCATCCCCTGGCCCCGTTAACAAACTAGAGGGACCGTGCCTGCGGGCATGTACATAGTCTAACCTCTGACCATGGCCTTCTGGTTGCAGTGGTGAGTGTCGTGGCGGCTAGCAGGTGGCGTCGGCGTGGCAACGGCGGTACTGCGCGGCGTCGTAGTGAAGAGTATGCAGCCGCCTCACCGCTGTAACGGCTTACCCCTGGGGGGCGCCAGTCCGGTCGGCTAGAGGCGAGGAGGGCGGGGGAGCGGCATGCTGAGTGGTCCGGGGGGTGACGCGCGGGCCAATGCTATAAGTAGGCTCGCCACGTCGTCGGTGGGGGCCGAACCTGCGGCCTGGCCGCTGCTGTGGCGGAAGAGGCGCAACCACGGAAGCTGGCCAATCAGTGCAGGTAAGGGTCAAGGGTAGGCGCCAGGGCATTGTATGTGGGCCAGATGAGGTGCACCTGGTAACCACGGCCCGGGGCGAGCCTCTGGTGGGTACCCCTACAGGGGGTCGATAACCAAGCTACGGCACCCACCAGCCCGAATCCCAGCCAGCGATATTCACGGGTTGCGCCACTCCCGTCGCAAAGCGGCCGGCGTCCCCCCCTGTAGACCCTCAAGATATATTATATGTGGGCAAGTGAATACCTCGAAGCGGATTGGGCGCTGGCCCCTGACATGGGATGCCAGCATGGTATATATCTGGGGTGTGGGGGCAGCACGGGGCCACGGGGACGTGGAGTTGGTAACGTGTTTCTGTACTATACTAGGGGACTGCTGCGGTGGGAAGATGGCGTACAATGTGGAGACATGGGGGCGATGAAAGCTGAGGGCCAGGCTAGGCTGGAGCCTCCCAGAAATCCTGGCTATGCACATACGGGCTATTGCGTGCTGGCAGAGGGATACGTGGAGTCAGGGGTGGTGGGCAGTTTCGAGGACGCGGACGACAATGGATTACGTGGGGTCATGGGTGTTGGGTGTCTCCACAGTGGCGGGGCTACGTGAACGATGGAGGGTCAGCTCTCGCTTCGCCGCATGCGTGCTGCTTTGTTCCTTGGTTGCTGCTTTGCGACGGACAGAGGTGCCCTTGCTTTCTGCTTGTTGCGATGCTGCTGCGCTGCTTTGCCTTGCCCCCTTACCCCCGGCGAACAAACGGGCCAGCGTCCGTCGCCGTTGCTAATGCTAACGCTTTGCAGTTGCCACTGCCCCCAAAGCCTGGTTGCCCGGTATCCCTGGTCCTCTGGGTCCTCCGTCATGATGTGGGCCACCTCAGGCAGCCCTGGGACCCACGGGATCGAGCGAGGCAGGAACCACCTGTCGGCGCGAGATGCCCGGTAACTCCAGTAGACGGCATGATAAGTGGTTATGACTATGACTATGACTATATATATATATATATATATATATATATATATATATATATATATACATATATATATATATATATATATACATATATATATATATATACATATATATATATATATATACATATATATATATATATATATATATATATATATATATATATATATATATATATATATATATATATATATATATATATATATATATATATATATATATATATATATATATATATATATATATATATATATATATATATATATATATATATATATATATATATATATATATATATATATATATATATATATATATATCTATTTTTTTTCGATGTCTTGCAGAATCTTGCGATGGATCCCCCCAGGCGACCAGGCGCCGCGGGGGGTACAGTGAAACCCTGGCCGGGGGGCAGCCGGGGCCTACCAGGGCCGCGCCCCCCGCGGCATATGGAGTGGCTGCCCGCGGCGGCGGCTCCCGCGGGGGCTGCGGCAGCGGCGGGCGGTCACAGCGTGGAGCCAGCCCTCCCGACGACGCCGCCAATAAAAGCCAGGTGCGTGCCTGCGACATGCGTGCGAAGTGTCAACACAGTGTTTTGCGGAGTGTCCTGCGTAGTGTAGAGAGAGGACAGGGCAAGGCGGAGAGGGAGGGGCCAGGCGTGTGCCTGCGACATGCATGCGACATGCCAACAAAGTGTCCTGCGAAGTGTACTGCGGAGTGTGGAGGAGGAAGAGGGCAGGGGAGGGAGGGGGAGTTAGGGCGGGAAAAGAGGGCCGCAGGCTGCGGGCCGGTGCGGACGGAACCAGGGCGCCAGGGAGCGGCAAGGTGGAGGGGGAGTTGGAGGGGTGCCTCGCGAATTGCTCTGCGAAGTGTAAGCAGGGAGGGTGAGGAGAGGACGGGGACAGGGACACCGAGGGCCAGTGACCAAGGGACCTAGGAGGCACAAGAGGACGAGGGAGGGCGAGCAGACGGGGGGCAGGACGGGGCCAAGGAGCCAGGGCAAAGAGGGAGCGCTGCCACGCGAGTTGCTCCGCAATGTGCTCGTGCTGGCCGGAGAGCAGAGGGGCAGAGAAAGTAGGGCAGGGCAGGGGGCGTGCCACGACGGCACAAAAGAGCGAGCGTGGGGCGGAAGCTCAAAGGTGCCCCACCGCCGAGCGAGCCGCTCGCTATGCGCAGTGGCAATGGACAAGGCGGGGCGCCGCGGCGCGTTGCCGCGAAGAGGTCCGCCCCGCGTAGAGTCACACGACGAGGGCCAGGTGCGTGCCTGCGACGTGCATGCAACTTGCCTACGCAGTGTCCTGCGAAGTAAAATGCGTGGAGATGAGGGGGGAAAGGGCGGGGCAGGAAGGGAGGGGCCGGAAGCGAACCTGCGGCGTGCGTGCGACATGCCAACAAAGTGTCCAGCGAGGGGACAACAGGTAAGAATAGAGAGGGGCAAGGGCAGGGGAGGGAGGGGGAGGCAGGGCGGGAGAAGAGGGCCGCGGGCTGCGGTGCAGACAGAGCCAGAGAACCAGGGAGCGGCAAGGTGAAGGGGGAGTGAGGGGTGCCTCGCGTGTTGCTCCGCGAAATGCATGCCGGGAGGGTAAAGGGGAGACGAGGGCAGAGACACTGAGGGCCAGGGACCAAGGGACCTGGGAAGGGGGGCGAGTGGGGGCGAGGGAGTGTGAGCAGACAGGGGGCAGGACAGGGCCAAGGGGCCAGGACAGAGAGAGGAGGCAAAGGGAGGGCGCTGCCACGCGAATTGCTCCGCAATGTGCTCGCGCTGGCCGGAGGGCGGAGGGGCAGAGAAGGCAGGGCAGGGACGAGGGCGTGCCACGGCGGCATGAAGGGGTGGGCGTGGGGCAGAAGCACAAAGGTGCCCCACTGCCGAGCGAGCCGCCCGCAGTACGCGGGGGCACCGGACAAGGCGGAGCGCAGCGTAGAGACATACAACGAGGGCCAGGTGCGTGCGTGCGACTTGCCTACACGGTGGCCAGCAAGAGGTAGAGGGGACACAGGGCAGGAGAGGGAGGGGGAGGCAAGGCGGGCGAAGAGTGATGAAGGCCGCAGGGGAGTGCGGAGCGACCAGCGAGCCACAAGCCTAGGGGCCGGGGCGCCAGAGGGAGGCAAGGGGGAGAGGGAAAGGGAGAGGTGTGTGGCGGGGAGGGTACAGCGAAGACGAGGACAAGGAGACAGGGGCACAAAGGGCTAGCCAGAGCAGAGAGAGGGAGCGACGAGGGAGACAGGGGCAAGCGCAGCGTTAGGCGAGCACAGGGGGCGAGGGAGGGAGCAGCGGGGGCAGGGTAGGGGATAGTTGCCAAACGTCGTGCCGTGCGCCGTGCGCGTCCTGCAACCGACTCTGACCTCATCCATGCGTCATGTCATGTCCGTCACGCCTAGGACAGGAAGCAGGAAGCGACACGGGGGGACGGGCACCTGCGGCGCCATCCGTAGGGCCTCCCGTGCAGTGACCCCACCAGTGGCGCAGAGGGGACGCGCGCCAGTGGCGCCATCCACTGCACCCCCTGCGCCTGTTGCAGAGCGTGTGACGCAGAGGGGACGGGCACCAGCGGCGCCAACCGGTGGGCCCCCTGCGGCGTAAATTGAACTGTACTGATTAACTAGGTGGCCAGGGGATGCCACAAATGAATCCCCCACCCGCCTCCCCGCGTCTCTGCCATAGGACCTCAGGGGCCTCCATCGCGCTCGGGGGTGGCAGAGGCCCGGGGGACGAGAGCGCCCGGCCGCTTTGTAGCCGCCACTTCCAGCGGACTGATACCACGGCACCGGTATCAGGACGCTCAGAAGTGGATACACAGGCACCAGGGAGAGGATGGGAGGTCGGCCCCCCCCGGGCTGCTGGGTGCCGAAACAGGGGCCCTCCCCTCGTCCAGGGCAGCGGATGGCGCAAGAAGCCTTCGAGGCGTACGGTAAGTCCTCCCCGCTGCCCGCACTTCATCATCTTCGGAATCCACCCGGGTACGTACTTCCTCCAGTAAGTATGGGCACAGGAGGGAGCAGGCACGGGACACTGAGCACCATGCGGAGACGTGGCGACTACCGCCGAGGGGGCAACAGCGGCTGGTGATCCTGGAGTGCGGGGCCTTTACCATGGAGCAGGGCGGGAAGGCCCAAAGGGAAACCCCCCCCCCCCCCCGCGGCAGCCAAGTGCCTCGCCCCGGGGTTGTGCTGTGCCTACGACATGCCTGCGACGTGCGTGCAACGGAGGGGAGGCGAAAAGGGCGCCCCACCCCCCCCCACCACCACCACCCCCCCGAGGGCGAATGCGGGAAGGGAGGGGGCGAAAAGCGCCCCCCCCCCCCGAGGACAACGCGGCAGGGTGGGGAGGCAGAGGAAGGAGAGTGCGAGACGAGCCACAAGACCGTGCCCGTAGAGGGCGCGCTCCGTGCAAGCCCCGGCGGGGGGACCACCGGGGGTGCGGGCGTAGGATAGAAGGGGCGACGGAGGGAGCCACGAGGCTAACCCCCCCCCCCCTGCAGAGGGACGAAAGCCACGCCTCATGCCTACGACGCGAGGGCAACGGCAGGAAAACGACAAAGCCCCCCCCCCCCACAAGCCTCCGCCCCCCCAAGGGTGGGGGTTGCGGGAAGGGAAGGGCGGGCAGCGGCCCCCCGTCTCCAGCGGGGGGGGCACCGGGGGAGAGCGCGCAGCGTGGAAAGGGCAAAGACAAGGGCCACGCGGCGTGCCTCACACCCCAGCAGGAGGACAAGTGCCGTGCCGCGTGCCAGTGCCGTGCCTGCGACGTGCTTACGCCGGAGGAAGGGCAACGAGGGCGCACCCCCCCCCCCCCCACGCCCCCACCTCCCGCACCCACCAAGGACAGAGGCGAGGGCAACGGGGAGATGGCGAGGGGACAAGAGGGATGACGGTAGCGGGCGGCGGACCCCCCCCCGGGGACGCCGCGGCGGGGTGGAGAGACAGAGGGGCGAGACGACCGTGCCCAAGGGGGGCAATCGCCGTGCAACCGCAGGAAGGGTAGGGTGACGACGGGGGCCACACGGCAACCCCCCCCCCCCAGCGGAGGGACAAGTGCCGAGCCTCGTGCCTGCGCCGTGCTTCCGACGTGCTTGCGCAAAAGGGAGGACAGCGAGAACCCCCCCCCCCCCCCGCCCCCTTCTCCGACGCCCACCCGCAGGAAGGGCGAGGGCGGCGAGGAGACAGTGGGAGAAAAAAGAAAATAAAAAAAAAAGAAAGAAAAAAACACAAAGCGAGCAACCAAGGACACCAGCACGCCAGAGCAGGGACAGGCAGCAGGGGCAGACGGGACATGGCGGGAGCCAGGGGGCACAGCAAGGGGCCAGGGTCAGCGCCCCTGGGGATGAAAGAAGGGATGCAGGGACCAACGGGGGGGGGCGGGGTGACAAGAGCCCGCGAACAACGCTGGTGAGGTACCCGACCTCTGGGGTTTGGGGGCCCCCCCGGTGTCCGTATCGGCCCCATCTGAGCGCGAGCAATAAGGTGGGTTACGCCCGGGACCGATGGCCAGCGGCCCGAGGTGGCACCGGCCTGGGGGGGTGGCCAATGGGCCTGACCAAGAGCACTCCCCACGGCACGTACTGCGGTTCGTGTCCTGTGAGGGGCTGCGGGTAGGGCACACCGTCCATCGGGGTAAGCAAGAGACGTGCCTAACCCGCAAGGACTCCCCAGAGACCCACAGTGTACCCGACCCCGGTGTGGGGAAGGGCCGACGTACCTGGATACGACGCAGGTCCATTTGTACGGAGCGGGTACAAATGGACGGCCCGTACAACAGAGTTACACCCTGACGGGGAGTGCATGCATCGGCCCCCCCGTGGGGAAACTCCCGGGGGGAGGGACCAGAGCCAGCGTCGGGCGCCCCCCCCCCCCCAACCCAAGCCAAGGGGCACACCAAGCGAGCACAGACGGGGGCACAGGAACACGGAGGGGAGAAGGGGCGAGCAAGAGGGGTGCGCAGCTGTGTCGTGCGAAGTGCCGTGCAACCATACACCAACGGCAAGCGGGACGGGCCATGGAGTCCACCCGTTCTCCCGTGTCCTTAGCTCACACAGCCTTCGTTAGCTAAATGTCGCTATCTGTCCCCACCAATCCCGCGGATTTGCCAGCCTTCCGGCGACGTGCCCGGCGCCTGGTAGACACAGTGTCTGATGTCGTCAGACACGGGCCGCACACGTACGCGGCGTTCCAGGCGCGCGTGGACGCGGACCGTCCCGCCAGGGACAACGGGTGGGACCACTTCGTCGACGTCTGCTTGCGGCAGATGTTGGCCCGCGATCCCCACCCGTACAACGCGCCCGACGTTCAGGCGCGGTTCGCGGCGGGCACGGTGCCGTTCGGGGTGCACCTGCTCAACCGACTACTCCGATGTCTACAAGATCTCGGGCAGCTCGAGGACGCGCAGCGCGGACGGCCCCCAGTGGGGTCGGCGGGGCAGCCGGGGTATGCGGCGCCAGGTGCGTTTCCGATGCCGCCGCCCCCTGGCCTCGGGCCCATGCCCATCCCGCCCTTTGGGACTCACCACCACCACCAACTTCATCTCCATCACCTACTTCATCACCCCGTCGGGTTCCCCATGATGCAGCATCACCTCCCACACCAACACGTACACCCGGCAGCTGTGCCACAGCCCCCCGTCCATCTTCACCTTCACCACCAACTGGCGGCTGTGCCACAGCACCCTGTCCACTACACCATCACCATCATCAACACCATCCGCACCAACATGTGGAGTACCCGCATCCCCTGCCCCAGCAGCACCCAAGACCGCCTCAGCACACGGTGCCGGTGCCGGAACCGGTGCCGGTGCCTGGGCCGGGGCGGAGTGCCCAGCAGCAGGGGGTGTCACAAGGGGCTGTGCCACAGCACCTCGTCCACTTTCACCATCACCGTCACCATCACCATCCGCACCAGCAAGTGGAGTACCCACATTCCCTGCCCCAGCAGCAATCACTGCCGCCTCAGCACACGATGCCGGTGCCGGAACCGGTTCCGGTGCCTGAGCCCGGGTGGGGCGCCCAGCAGCAGGGGGTGTCGCAAGGAGCTGGGCCACAGCACCCAGTCCACCTTCACCATCACCATCACCAACATCGTCCACAGCAGCATGTGGAGTATCCACATCCCCTATCCCAGCAGCACCCACGGCGGCCTCAGCACACAATGCCGGTGCTAGAGCCGGTACCGGTGCCTGGGCCGGGGCGGAGCGCCCAACAACAGGGGGTGTCGCAAGGGGCTGTGCCACGGCACCCCGTCCACCCTCACCGTCACCATCACCATCACCGTCCGCACCTGCATGCGGAATGCCCTCGCCCCCCGCCCCAGCAGCACTCACGGCCGGTGCCTCAGCACACCATGTCGGTGCCGGTACCGGTGCCGGCTCCTGGACCGGGGCGGGGCGCCCAGCAGCAGGGGGTGTCGCAAGGGGAGGCACATGGTATGCCCCCGGGCGAGGCGAAGAGTATGGGGGCACCTGCGCCACCCCTGGCAGAGCCTCAGCCGGAGATTCCCGCGGCGGGGTCGCCACCGCGGACGGTCCAGATGCCGGACCCAGCCGTGCCGCGCGAGGCCCCGCCCGTGGTGCCGACGGGCCCGGAGCCAGTGGTGCCGGGTGAGATGCAGGGCGCGGCCCCCGTGGGGAGGACTACGACGGGGGTACAAGCGGGGGAGGATGCGGCGCAGGAGGCGGCAGTGGCTGGCCCGCGAGACATCAGCGAGCTGCTCGCGCAGGCCCTGGAGGAGTACCGGCGGACGGCCGTGAGGAGTGGGGGAGCCGCGCCGGAAGGGGCTGACGCCGGCGAGCTGATAGCGCAGGCGCTCGCGGCTGTCGCCCCGAGGACGGACGGGGCCAAAGAGGCGTCGACGGAGGCGGTTTCTTCGGGGGGACAGGACGCGGGGCGGGGTGTGCCGAAGGCGCAAACGCCAGCGGGGGGCGGCCGGGTTGTGGAGCCCAGTGGGGGACATGCCAAGGGGGAAGGAGTGGAGGAGTGGATGTGGGAGTGGCGGGAGTGGCGCCAGGTGGCACCCGGTGAGCCGTGTCCGGCGGGGCTGGCGTACAGCATGGACCTCCATGCGGGCACCAGCTGGGCCCGGCTGCCCGACAACTTGCGGGCACGGCTGGACGCGGCGGAGGCGGCAAGGGGCGGAGGCGCTGACGAGCGGCCTCTGGCGCCCTTCCCGCCGCGGCCGGACACGCCGCCGGCGGTGGTCGCAGCCGGAGACGGGGCGGAGGGGGGGCAGGAAGCGGAGGAAGTGGAGGACGAGGAGGCTTACGGGCCCGGCGAGTCGGCGCTGGCCCTCATGTTTGAGGACGACGCCGGGCCCGACGTCTACGCCGGCATGGACGAGGACCCGGCCAACGAGCCGCTGCGGCCCATGCCCACTGCGGTGCCGCCCCCTCCCCTGGGGAGCTGTGAGCGGCGGCACTGCAGGTACCATGCGGCCGAGGGCGCCCACAGGCACCGCCTCACGGGCACGGGGCAGCGGGAGGCAGGGATGCTGGCGAGCGGCCTGGAGCGCTATGAGCTCCAGCGCCCAGGGCAGGTCGCCCGGGAGATGGCCCTGGCGGCGGCGTCCCCGAGCGACGGCCAGGTCCGCTGTGTCCAACTGGGGGATGCGGCGGTCCTGGGTCATCACCCCGGTGACGTCCGGGCGGCCGAGCCCCAGGAAAGCCTCCCCCTGTCGGTGCACCTGTCCGTGGTGCGCCTGATGGGCGAGGCAGGGCTGGAGGACGTGCGGCAGGACGAAGGCCTGTACGTGGCCTTGTGGCGGGGTGGGGCTGACGCTTGGCGTCGCGAGCAGGCTGGGCGGCCCCTCACACCCCAGGCGCTGGGGTCCCATGCGCTCCTGGTGGCGTTGCACCCCGAGGGTGCAGAGGTCGTGTTCGGCGCGGACCGCCTGCTGCTGACCGGGGATGGGGCGGTCCTCGTCCCCACCTCCAGCAGCTACCGCCTTGAGAGCCGCGGCGGTGACCTCAAGCTGCTGGTGGTGGTGGGCACGCGCCTCGACGGGAGCGCCGCCCCCCAGGGGTCCGAACGCGCGATCCCGGTGGGGGGAGACGGGGAAGCAGGCCGTGGCGGTGACGGGGTGGGGCAAGAGCAGCCCACGGGGGAGGAGCAGCAGCAGGATCAGCCGGAGGTGGCCAGGGAGGAGGTGGACGTGCAGGCCATTGTGGCGGCGGCCCTGGCGAGGATTTCGGATGCTGCGGGCCCGCCGCCGACGACAGAGGAACTGGAGGAGGAGGACCAGCGCAGGGGGAGTGAGGATGCGCAGGTCGCCATGGAGCAGGACGAGGAGCCGGAGTTCAAGGGTGAGGAAGCGCAGGGTGCCGGGGAGCAGGACGAGGAGCTGGTGATCGTGGGGGCGAAGGAAGCGCGTGAGGTGAGTCCCAGGGAGCCGGGGGTGGCGGATAAGGCTGGGCCGAAGACGGGGGAGGAGGAAACCTGCAGGCACTGGGCCAAGGGGTGGTGCATGCGGGCAGATGCCTGCCGGTACGCCCACCCCCAGCCGCCGGTGCCGCGGGGAGTACCCCAGGAGTTGCTCCTGATCCTCCAGGCCATGGCCCGTGTGGGGGCTCTCAGCCTGGACCGCAGCCGGGACCACGGCAGGGGCCACGGGACGTTGCTGCAGGATGCGGTGGTAAAGGCGCAAGGGGGAGGACTCCCGGCGGTGGTGTATGCGGTGGAGAGTGGGGGCCTGACCGAGTGGGCGGTGGCGTTGCCGTGTGGCATGGCGGCCCTGCTCACTCCGTTCCCGGTGGTCCCGTGGAGGGACATGGTCACCGTCCAGGAGGCCAACCTGGGATGGGTGTGCACGTGGCACACACACCCCGCCGGCATGGACCCTCGCGAGTGGCAGGCTAAGGCGGTCGTGACGTACCTGTCCTGGTCGTTGCCGGCAGCGCCGGGTGCGTGGGCGCAGTGGTGGGACAGGGCGCTCAGCTGGGCGAGGGATGGCAGTGCTGTGGCGGCCTGCCCTGACCTCCCTCGCGAGCCCGTCTCAGTCCAGCCGTGGACTGTCTCCCTGCATCTCCCCACGGTGGCGGCTCGTCTTGCGACCACGGACCCGGAGGTCTCGCTGCTGGGGGACCGAGAGGGGCCAGGGCTTCGCCTGAGTCAGGGGCTGGAAGTTCGCACCGCCCGCCTCCCCAGCCCTGTGGACGGGGACATCCTGGGGGGACTTCAGTTCACGCGGGCTAGCGGGGCTGACGTGTGGACCGCTGTCCATCGCCAGCTCCCAGACGCGTGGCCCCAGGTGTACCGGCCCCCTGGTCACGAGCGTCTGGTGGGAGTGGAATGGCGCGTGTGGGCCGCCAACGGCCCGTGCCCACCGGTGGTGGTCCTGCCCAGGAGAACCAACCACCCCAGCTGGGAGACCGTGGCGGTCTTGTGGGGATGGGTGGCGGTCCGTGGGGCCGATGGCCACGTCTTCACTGCCCCAAGGGGCACGGTGATCGAGACCGACGGGGGGACGGCGTTGCAGCTCACGGCGGAGCCCCTGACCACGCATGCTGTAGTGGCCGTCCTCCAGTGGGGTGCCAACAAGCCGCAGCCCTGGCGCGATCAGGTCGCAGTGGCTGTCTGGCGGGACCTGCCGGTCCTTAGGGCCGCCGTCTGGTCAGGAGGAGCGGGGCGGCATCTCCCGGGCGCACTCCCCTGGCTGCGGGGCTGCGGAGACGCCTCTCCCCCGCCAGCTGAGTTGCGGGGCGCCCTGGAGCGCGTGTACTCCAAGCCCAGGCACCAATTCCTGGTGGCCGCGGACCATGGGGTGGAGCTCAGCGACGACGTGGTCGCGCTGGCAGCCGACGTGGTGCAGTGCCTGGCCCCCCACGCCATGATGCTCCCGAGGGAGGGGTGGGAAGGCCAGCGGCACGACGGGACCCCGGCTGCCCTCCTCATTGCGAGGTACGTCGAGCTGGGGGGCTCAGAGGCGGTGTACCTCGACCGGTTGGAGACGCCGGACATGCGGCACTGGACGGCCCACCACCTCGTGGCCCCTGACACGCGGTTGGCAGTGGACCCGCTGGGCCGGCCTGTGGTGTCGGGGGCCCCGCTCCAATGGCCGCACACGTGGGACATGGCGGTCCGGACGATGCGCATGGCACCCAGGGGCCAGAGGGCGGGATGGCCGGGTGCGGAGCGTCTGCTGGCGGAGGCCCGGGCGGCAAAGGTGCAGCAGCCGGCCGGCAACACCAAGGACTGTGGCGTGTGCGCCCTCATGTCCGCCGTCGGTACCCTCCTCAGGGTGCCGAGGCCGGGCAACCTCCTGTCCGCGCTGGACAGGCGGTGGGTGGCGGCGGTGGTCCTCAACAGGGACATGGGGCCCATCGCGCGTCTGCCGTCCCTGGGGGGGCTGCCTGCAGCGGTGTTGGAGGCCCTGCCGGCGCCCCGCACGCCCTTTGACCTGGCAAACGTCCCGCACAACGTGGGGCTGCCCGGGGCGCGCATGCAACATGCCCTACTGTGTATGGCAGCGGCGTCGGACGGGGGGATGTCCATGCTGGCGACAGTGTCCCTGCAGCACGTGCAGGACGCGATGCAGCAGCAGCGGATGCATGCCCCCCAGCCGTGGGAAGAGAGCGCCAAGCGGTGGCTGAGGGTGGAGAGCGTGTCCTCCACCCATACGGTGGGCATGGCGGATGTGGGGCGGCTGGTGGTGTTGGAGGGGGCGGAGTATTGGGCCTGTGTTCGGGTGGAAACGGGGGGACTGGAGTGGGTCGTAGTCACCGCGTGCCGGCTCAGGAGGCAGCAGTCCAGGGGCCCGGCCTGCTACCGGGTGTTCCAGGAGTGCCTCAGTGGGCTGGGGCCGGTGCGCAGGGCGCACAGGTGCACGGCCGAGGACATCCCGCCAGCGCCGGCGGTCTTCGTGGAGGTCACGCGGCCGCCAGTGGTCCAGGGGCAGGACGTCTGGCCCGTAGCCCCGAGCAACATGTGGCAAGCTGAGCATGCAGCTGGCATATGCAGGGCGCTGCAGGGTCACGCGGCGGCCCTCCCCAGGGCCCCGGCGGCGCAGTCATCCAGCAACAGGCCGGCAGCCTCGCTGGCACTGCTGCATAGCGCGTCGCGGGCGTGGTACTGGGTTGTGGCGGCGTTGGAGCCCCACTCCTCGGCGCTGCGCCTGTACGATCGGGGGCAGGGCACGGTGCTCACGGTCCGCCCCGCCGACCTGGAGGCCCTGCACCTTAGTGCACTGAGCGGCGACGGGGGCGACGCGCTGTACCTCCAGGGGACCGTGGCGGGCGCGGCCGCGACACGCTTCCGCCGGCAGAGCGGAGGAGATGCCCTCCGCCTGGTTATGGCGGAGAACATGGGGCCGTGGCTCCGGGCGTTCTCCACTTCCAGGTGGAGGGTCGAGGGCGACCGGGAGAAGTTCGCCGACGCGTGGCGCCGCTGGGTGGATGAGCAGTTTCCCGTGGGGGGAATGCTGCACCTGCCGCAACCACCAAGCGTGCCACCAGTGCGGCCTGCGGCGCCCCCGGCTGCAGCGGCGAAGCAGGTTCCGAAAGCGGCGCCCCAGCCGCCGCCCAAGAGGAGCCCCCCGCCTCAGTATGGCGCCTATGTCAATATTCGGTACGTGCTGCGGCACTTCGGCGGTGACTTGGCCACGGATCAGCGTGGGACAAAGACTATCAACGTCTGCCCCTGGTCTCGGCTGGATGGGGCTGGTCACTGCACATGGAAAGCTGGCACGCACTGCCGGCCTACCCACCTCCACCCCAAAGACCTGCTAGACCACATCCAGCGGGACCATGTGACTGATCCGGCACAACGGGACCAGGCGCTGGCCATGCTGGCTGGCGTTATGCCGGGGGGCCAGGCGGGGCCTTTCGCGTCGGCCCAGGCGGGGTCCAGAGCGCTCACGCTGCCCACGGGTGCCCGCCCTGCGGCGGGGCGCGGGGCGTCGCCGTCGGCAGCACGGTCTCGAGCAATTGGGTCTGCAGCGCGGCGTGGGGCAGTGACTTCTTCGGGGAGTACGGCGGCAAGTACGTCCGGCGGACGGGCTGAGGGGGAGCCCGCCGCATCTGCCGGGTCTCAGCAGGCGACGACTTCCTCGGGCGGAGGCCCACGGGGTCAGGGGCCACCTCGCCAGCCACCCGCGCCGGATGCAGGTGGTCCCCCAGAGCCTGCTGGTGGCCCCTCTCCGTCCAGTGATCCGGATCCGGCAGGGGGCCCCGATCCACACGTGCAGCCATGAAGGGGCCCCGCCTCCGACACCAGAGCGGCGGTGTCCTGGAACGTCCAGGGCTCGATGCGGGGGGACGGTGTACCAGTGACCCCAGGTATGCTCGACGGTGAAGCGGTGGCGGCGGGTATCATGAAGGCCGAGGGTGCCATCCTGGGCCTATTCCAGGAGACTGGCCTGCAGGACCCTCAAGGTGTGGTGCACTCCGAGAACCAGTGGCGTCACCATGGGTATCATACATACCCAGGGGTGGATGCCCAGGCAGCGTCGGCGGCGGCAGTGCGCGGCGGGCTCTTGATTGCCCTTCGGGCGGACGTGTTCGCCGCGGAGGAGGTTCGAGACATCGTGGACATCGTGCCGGGCAAGGCCATGGCCCTGGATGTGGTGACCGCAGGTGGCACCCTCACGGTCATCAACGTCCACGGCCCGGGTAGCGGCGGCGACTCCTGGGCGTCTAAGGCGTCCTTCTGGGCTGACGTGGCCATGTACGTGGCGGCCAAGAGCGCGGGTGGCACCAGGGCCGTGCTCCTCGGAGGGGACTTCAACGTGTGGCTGGAGTCCCCGTAGCACCCTACCACGAGGAGGTTCCAAGCCCTGTGGGAACAGTGTGGCTTCCACAGGGCAGGCCCGGAACGGGAGGAGGACAGGAGGCCCACGAGGGCGGGGCACCGACTGGACTCCTTCCTTCTGAACTCGCCTCTGGTCCCGTGGGCGGCGCGTGAGCGCCCTCACTTGGCGCCGGGGCGGTCTCCAGCGTCGCTGGGGTCGGATCATGGCCCTGTGGTCCTGGACATCCCGCTGGCGGTGGCCGGCAAAGGGAGGGTCACCAGGATGGCCTACTCGCACGCCCAGGGCAGGCTGCACGCCATACGCCCGGACTCCCCGGGGGTTCGTGAGGCGGTAGCGGCAGTACTGCAGAAGGCCTGCGGGGATCAGCGGCTACAGGCGTGGCTCTCATCGGACCAGGACACTGCCACCATGGACACGTCGGAGGTGCAAGCGGTCTTTGACCTGTTCTACGCCTTCCGTGATGACGTGTCCAGGGTCACGGGAGTGCGCATGCCTTCCGGCGTGGACCCGCAGTACCCATACGGGCAGGCGGAAACGGAGGCGTCGCTGGACCAGGTCCTCTCGGATCAGCAGGCCCTGGCCTGGCGTGCCCATCAGCTGTGGCAACGGGACGCGGCGGCGGCCGGACTCCACTCCCAGGAAGCGACTGCCCTGCTACAGCACCTCCGGCGAGTGGACCCCGACCTGTCCCCCGCCTCGGTTGAGGACCTGCGTGCCGCATTGGACCAACAGCTCCGCCAGCTGGAGACACGTGTGGAGGAGCTGCGGGATGTCCTCAGGAGCAACAGGCGCCGGTCCATCAAGGACTACTGGCGGGGCAGGGTACCGGACCTGCAGCTCCGATGGACGGCGATACGGGGGGCCATCAACGTGGTGAACTATGCCCCGTCAGGCCTATGGTCCGTACGCGTCCGCGAGTCGGAGAAGGTGCTCTCGGAGGCCTCGGACGTCATTGGCGAGGTCCAGAGGTATTGGGAGGCGCTGTACGCCAAGCGGCCAGTGAACCTGCCGGCCTTCGAGCGGCTGGTCCGGGCCCACATTCCCAAAGGGGTGCCGGAGGAATGGAGGTCGGTACAGGACTACACCATGCAGGACCTTAAAGACGCCGTGAGGCAGGCCGTGGCGGACGACAAAGCTCCGGGGTCCAACCGGGTCACGGCTGCCCTCATAGCAGAGCTGCCTGAACCGGTACAGGGGCTCCTGGTGCATGTGTACAGGGCAATCCTACGGGGTGCGGATGTCCCGGAGTCCTGGCACGAGGCCATTATCTGGCTGATGCCCAAGGGCACAGCCACGGGCAACCTGGACGAGTACAGGCCGATAGCGCTGGGGCAGCAAGACATGCGAATGCTCATGACCCCCCTCATGCGGAGGTTCACAGCTGTTCTGGCACGCAAGGGACTGGCCGCGGACTGGCAGTTCGGAGCCATGCCGGGCTCCACGGCGGCTGCCCCGGTGTTCCTGGCCCAGCGCAGGCTGCAGCGTGGGCTGGAGGAAAACCACGTCCTGGCCTTCGATGTGTCGAAAGCTTTTGACACAGCGCCGCACGGAGCACTGGCGCTCCTCCTGCGCCACATGGGTGTCCCGGAGGAGCTCATCAGGCTCTTCCACACCCTCAGCTGCGGGTCCCTGGTGCGCATCGTCACTGCGCACGGCCCGACGCCGAGCATACGGCTCCACAGGGGCCTGCGGCAGGGCAGTGCGGAGAGCGCTGTGCTCTACCTCCTCCTATTGGAGCCTCTCCTGCGGAGCCTTGCCTGTAAGGCGCGGGGAGATGCTCGCCACGCGGTGCCACCCCTGGTACAAGCATACTGTGATGACCTCCTGCTGATAGCGCACTCCCTGCCGCAATTCCTGGAGTATGCGGCGATGATAGCGCGGTATCTCACTGACATGGGCATGTCCCTCAACGTGAGCAAATGCGCCTATGCCAGTACTGCTCGAATCCACTCGATTATGGTATACCTGAACCCGGGGGACACAGCGGCCCCATGGGTATGCTTACGTGACAAGGGCACGGTACCATACTTGGGCCTGCGCCTCGATCCCAGGGGGATGGCGACCATGAAGGAGAAACATGTACTCCGGTGTGAAGCCCTGCTGGGCTGGTGCAAGGACACGCTGGGGCTGGCGTCGGTGCCTCATGACGTGGCGTCGGTGCCTCATGACGTGATGGCGGCCGTGGTTGGAGGCATCGTGCGGTACGCGGCGCCCTACCTGTCCGACACGGCGGAGGCGGTGATCAAGCTGAATACTGCCATCAAGGCTGCGGCCCTGCAGTTCGAGAAGCTGCCCAAGGACCTGTCCAACGTGGCGGTGTGGTCAGGTCATGGGCTACGGTTGGCAGATGTCCAGGTTATATGCCGCGACTCCGTCGTGGCGACCGTGGCTCAGCTCACCCACCACAGGTCGATGACGGTCCGTGATGAGCTGCGGGCCATGCTCCGAGACATGCACGTGCAGTACGGAGTGTGCGGGCAGTTCATGGTGCCCTCTGCGTCATTCGCCACACACGCTGGCAATACGTGGGTGGACAGGGTGCTCAGGGCGATGGGGACGTTGCGCGTGGGGCTTCTCATGCCATCGTCGGTGTACTCGTGTGTACACGCCCATCGGCCGCAAGTGCAGTGGGCGGGGCGGAAGTGGGTATCCCAGTCCTACGCCTTCAAGGGTAGGGACATCTGCATTCTCTCGGGGCCCCGCACAGATGCGGCAGTGCAGTCCCTGACTGATCCTGCAAATGACCTCCTGCATGCGCGGCTCCCCTGCCCTGCGCCTGGGCACTGGGCGGTCCAGCTACAGGAGTGCCACGAGGACCACCTGCACCTTCCGCACGCGGGAGTAGGGCCCCACCAGCTGGACCACGTGTGGCTCACGGGGCTTCGCGACGTCTTCCGGCCGCAGCTGCCCGGTCCGTTGACTCACCGTCTCATTCACCCAGTGCGCCGAAAGAAGGCCAGCAAACGCAATAGACAGTCCGCTGCGGGGGACGTGTATGTGGTGGGCGGATACAGGGAGGAAGGATGGGACCCGGCCAACCCGGGGCTGTCCATGCCGTTCGTCCCGCTGGCCGCCCTCCTGTTTCTGTTGGGGGACGTCTTTGAGGGCTACCAACAGCAAGACGATCCGGCGTCCGTCCCCCTACTCACTCCTCACGCCGGGGGCGGCATAAACCCGCCACCACTGTGGGTTGTGCACGGACAGCCAGCGTTTTCCAGGGCGTGCGCGGCGGTGCACAAGTGCAGCGAATGGGCAATCGTTCTTCTGCTACCGGCAGGCCCAATCCCGGATCCGGATGAGCACTCGGTCCCGGAAGTGGTCCGGATGTCCAACGTGCCGCATGATCCGCACGTCGCCGTCACGTCGTTGCGTGGTGGTGGCGCAGTGGAGCAGGGGTCTGTCGTGGTATACCAGCCTTCCTGCTCCGCAACGGTTTGGGGGGCGGAATACACCACCGCCCTGGACGCCATAAAGTCAGTCTGCGGATGTGAACTGGCCTGGAGACCACATGCGGTGTATCGACCGAGGGTGGTCCTGTCCCCGGAGCTCACGGCCTCCAGCGCGGCGTCCCTGGGAAAGGTGGTGCAGAGCCCCCACTCCGACGTGGCGTGGCTAGAGCCCCACCGGTACTGCTGGGTGCCGGTGGCGACTAAAGTCACATCGTCTGACGCGTCGCCCCAGGGAGACGACGCCACAAATGTGGCGGTGGCCAGCCACGGAATCCCCACGTGGACGGGTGCCATCTACGGCACGGTCCCGGAGGCAGAGATCATTGGCGCGGCGGCGTACTTGTTGCACACGCCCCCGTCAGCGTGCACGGTACACGTGGTGGATGCGTCCGTCATAGGAGCGCATCTCCGCAGGGCGCAGGAGGCCCTGTACCGTGGCATCAAGGGGCCGACGTCACGTCTGGTCAATCAACATGCGCTGAGCTGGATAGTGGAGGGGCTGCGGCGGCTGCCGCGCCTAGTTGGGGGGCCACACCACTGGGTGGTGAGGCAGAGCTCGCACTTGGCGGCGGTCCCGCTTGAGGCACCAGACTCTGCCGCGGCCCGTGCGATGGCCCCGCCAGTCCATCTTGTCCTGCCGAAGGAGCACGCCATCCTCTTGGTACCGGGGGATAATGGTGAGCTCGAGCCGCGTGTACCATCCATGCAAGCCCTTCAGCAGGTCCGGGAGATAGAGTGGCGTTCGCTAGCGGCACGCACCAGGGCGCACACGCCACTGGCTGGCGCATGCGAGGCGATGTCCCTGGGAGCTGTGCACCACGGCCCAACGCACAGGAATATGCTGCGGGCACGTGACGGTCGCTTGTCCACCATGCAGGTCATGCGACGGTGGAGACAGAAGCTCACGCGTGTGGCAATACCAGCCCACCCCTGTATCTTCTGTGGGGGGCCGCAGGAGGACATCGGCCACATGCGCCTACTGTGTGCGCGGGACGAGGATGTGGCTGGTCTCCTGTGCAGGCGTGTGGAGGAGTTCACGGCGGAGCTACCCCTAGCGGACAGGGCGGTGGATTTCGTGGCGTGGAGGGAGCACGGCTGCAGGTGGGCAGAATCCCTGATGGCGGGTGTCGTCCCCGGGGACCTGAAGCGGCTGTTCGCTGCGGTGCGAGCGGCGTCGTCCCGGGGCCCTGTCAAGGCCAGGCTCTTTGTGGAGGACATGGTCCAGATTGGGGAAGATGTGTATGCCCGCAGGAACCATCGGCTCACCCAGATCATGCAGCTGCCGATGCAAGATCGAAGGAGGGCGGTATACGCGTTCCTGCGCGGTGACACACCCTTCTGCCCGCCGGCAGGGAGGATCCTGCAGCGTCCGCCGTGGAACCCGTTTGCCGGCCTCCCCGGCGACCTGCGGGCAACCTTACAGAGTGCACCGCTGCACGCACTGCTGGTGTCGCGGTCGTGCATCGAGCGTGAGGAGGCCCTGTCCTTGTTCCCTCACTGGATGAGGGCGGTGGCGCAGGCCTTCGACCGGTGGATCGGTTCCTGGGTGGCGCGGGACATCACGGCATTCAGGGAGTGGTCCCGCGTGGTGTCGGCGCAGTCCTGGGCCCAGGTGCGGGGTACCAAGGTGAGAAGCCCTGACGGCCAGAGTGATCCCTGGCTCCAGGTGTACGCCAACCATCCAGCTGTGGGGAACGTCATGGGCTGGCCTCGCGAGGTGCTGCCAGTCCTTCAGCAACCTCTGTGCGGTCTCCCAGTCCTGGCGGTGGCTGTCGTACTTGACGTGGGTACGTTGTGGCTATATGACCGGCAGCTGCGACGAGCCGTACCGGCGGTCGCGGAGCAGCGGTCCATGGCAGTGTTAGTGGGCCCAAAGCAGCTGGCGCGGGTACAGGGCGACGACGCGCAAGGCCAAGTCACGGAGGCCATGTTCTCTCTGCCAGAGGGGGACGACCACGTGGCTGCCGATGCCCGTCACACCCTTGACACCCTGGGTCTCGCGGCGGTCATTGAGGCTCGGGCGGGAGGGCAACGCTTGGTTCTGGCTTCCGCCAGGGGCCCGGAGCAGGACGGGGTTGTTGTCATCGGGGAGGTCTTGCGGGACTACGGTTGGGAGCTCCTGGCGCATGGCACGCGCAGCCCCAAGGTGGCGCGGTGGCCCTGGCTGCTTGAGAGCCTGCCGGAGATGCCCGACGGACGACCGATACTCCGCCCGGTGTCCACGTGGGAGGAGGCGAGGCGCAGCCTCCTCAGTAGTGCCACAGCACGCACGCTGACAGGGGCTTTGCTCGGGCTCCAGGACGCGTGCTGCGATGTATGGCAGGACCTGTGGTCGCAGTGCTGTGATGGTAGCTGCGTTCCATCGCGGTCTGTGCTTCCGCAGCGATGCCACGGGTGCGGGGAGACGGTGTCCGTTTGGGTTCATCAGTGTGCCTCCGCCCCGCTGTGCGGGACATGTCAGGAGCATGCCGACAGGGGGTGGCCTAAGGCGAGGTGGGCACTGCGGCACTCTGGACGGATGTCCTCAAGTGCCTGGACGACTATCCAGGGTGGCCTGAAGAGCGTCCGAGTGGAAGGGGTACGGTGCCCTGGAGCGCCGTCTGCGGCCCTGCCCCTGATGCTGTGGTGGGCGGCTCTGGAGGGCGACTCACGGATACTCTGGTTGTGGCATCACGGAGGAAATGGTGACGGAGTGGTGGGTGCCGGGGGTGCAGGTTGATGGGGATGTGAATTGTGGGTGCACCAGCTACCATCCCTACGCTGGACGCAGCGGAGGGAGTGGCGCCTGAGAAGCAGTGCCTACGCGGCCTGATTGTGCGGTACTGGCAGGCGGCGTATGACGGCCAACGCGATGTGACAGGTCGTGCCGGCCTGATGGTGAGCCGTACTGCCCCCGTGCATGAGGGTCGGACAGGGATGCTTCACCCGCCTGCCCCGGGTCGCCGCATACAACAGTGAGGTGTCATGGGTCGTCCCGACCAGGGTAATAAGGCCCAAACCCCTGTAGGGTATTCCCATGGCACCGGGGTCTCTACTGGCGGCCCGGCTACGGCAGTGTTGGGAGTGGTTGCTCGGGATACACCGGGGGTGCACGGAGTTGTTTGGGGGTTACAGCGCTGCGGCGCCCCCTGGGAGTGTTACACGGGGTTGCGGGGTCAGCCTGCAGGCCCCAGGAGCGGCGACGGGGCGAAGATGTGTGCGTGGAAGGTTATGACGGTGGGGTCATCAGAGGGACAGTATGGCGGGCGTCGTGGAGACGGCATGGCAGCCTGGAAGGAGCGCTCACAGGGGGCACGTGGAGTTCCAGGTGGCGGAGTACTGGAGTCTTGGGGGTCAACGCGGCGGTACTGGGATCCGTACGGTGGGGGTACGCGGCGGTACTGGGGAGCCGTACAGTGGGGGAGCAACGGGGAAGTTCCAGATTACGGTGTACTGACATCGTGGGGGTGTACGCGGCGGTACAGGGGACCGTATGGTGGGGGTACGCGGCGGTACTGGGGTCCGTACGGTGGGGGAACGCAGCGGTACTGGGGAACCGTACAGTGGGGGAGCACGGGGATGCATGGCGGTACTGGGGTGTCCCCCTGACCCCTCTAACAACTCAGGGGGAGCGCAGGGGCATCCCCTGGCCCCGTTAACAAACTAGAGGGACCGTGCCTGCGGGCATGTACATAGTCTAACCTCTGACCATGGCCTTGTGGTTGCAGTGGTGAGTGTTGTGGCGGCTAGCAGGTGGCGTCGGCGTGGCAACGGCGGTACTGCGCGGCGTCGTAGTGAAGAGTATGCAGCCGCCTCACCGCTGTAACGGCTTACCCCTGGGGGGCGCCAGTCCGGTCGGCTAGAGGCGAGGAGGGCGGGGGAGCGGCATGCTGAGTGGTCCGGGGGGTGACGCGCGGGCCAATGCTATAAGTAGGCTCGCCACGTCGTCGGTGGGGGCCGAACCTGCGGCCTGGCCGCTGCTGTGGCGGAAGAGGCGCAACCACGGAAGCTGGCCAATCAGTGCAGGTAAGGGTCAAGGGTAGGCGCCAGGGCATTGTATGTGGGCCAGATGAGGTGCACCTGGTAACCACGGCCCGGGGCGAGCCTCTGGTGGGTACCCCTACAGGGGGTCGATAACCAAGCTACGGCACCCACCAGCCCGAATCCCAGCCAGCGATATTCACGGGTTGCGCCACTCCCGTCGCAAAGCGGCCGGCGTCCCCCCCTGTAGACCCTCAAGATATATTATATGTGGGCAAGTGAATACCTCGAAGCGGATTGGGCGCTGGCCCCTGACATGGGATGCCAGCATGGTATATATCTGGGGTGTGGGGGCAGCACGGGGCCACGGGGACGTGGAGTTGGTAACGTGTTTCTGTACTATACTAGGGGACTGGTGCGGTGGAAAGATGGCGTACAATGTGGAGACATGGGGGCGATGAAAGCTGAGGGCCAGGCTAGGCTGGAGCCTCCCAGAAATCCTGGCTATGCACATACGGGCTATTGCGTGCTGGCAGAGGGATACGTGGAGTCAGGGGTGGTGGGCAGTTTCGAGGACGCGGACGACAATGGATTACGTGGGGTCATGGGTGTTGGGTGTCTCCACAGTGGCGGGGCTACGTGAACGATGGAGGGTCAGCTCTCGCTTCGCCGCATGCGTGCTGCTTTGTTCCTTGGTTGCTGCTTTGCGACGGACAGAGGTGCCCTTGCTTTCTGCTTGTTGCGATGCTGCTGCGCTGCTTTGCCTTGCCCCCTTACCCCCGGCGAACAAACGGGCCAGCGTCCGTCGCCGTTGCTAATGCTAACGCTTTGCAGTTGCCACTGCCCCCAAAGCCTGGTTGCCCGGTATCCCCGGTCCTCTGGGTCCTCCGTCATGCTGTGGGCCACCTCAGGCAGCCCTGGGACCCACGGGATCGAGCGAGGCAGGAACCACCTGTCGGCGCGAGATGCCCGGTAACTCCAGTAGACGGCATGATAAGTGGTTATGACTATGACTATGACTATATATATATATATATATATATATATACCCCAAAGTGTCCAACATTCACAGCGTTTCTTGGGGTGGAACCTCAAGCTTACGCTCTTCGGTAATAAATATCCACATAGCGATGCATTGGGGTCAATTTTTGGTCGCAGAAATCGAAATCGTAAAATCCGCCAGATGCCAGACGCCACGCGCGCGCACCGCCTGCTCGCGATATAGACGGAAGCTATATCAAATGGCCTTCGGCCTGTGGAACCGAGAGCGTCAAATGGGATGTCAAAGAAAATTGTGAAAACCAAATCCGCAAACTAACTCCTATATGTTCCAATGTACCCTCTAATGTACCCGGCTAAACCCATTACTCTGCCCAAAGGCTGGGTACCTTTGCTTAGATTGTAGCTAGGTACGTATGGGCACCAAGATGGGCACACGATAGTTGCTCCAACGAGTGGCACACATAGCCAAATTTCAAACGAGATGTCGAAGAATCTTTTGAAATGAAAATACGTAAACGAATAGGTATGTTCCAATGTAACCCGGAAAACTCATTTTACTATCTATTGTTGTTCACTCTTTTTGGCAAGGGGGCCTTTGGCCCCCTTGCACCCAACCCTTGTCTACAACATCTTTAGGCTAGGATGTTGTCCGCAATATGACACCTTGGCAACAATGTGAAGTGGAGGCAGCTTACCTTTTCAACGTTTGTGCTCCCAACCTACGTGGCAAAAGGAGGCCACAAGGGCCAACATTGATGTTTTGCAAGTCATTTTGGTGAAAGGAAAGGTAGTGGGTTCAATGCTTAAGCCATGGTGTATGACCATGGGCATGGCAAGCTAGCATGTTAAGCGGGCTCAGCTCTAAGTTGGCATGTTAAGCGCACAAAATGACTAAACCGGGTGAAATATATTAAAATCCGAAAAATTTAGATCTCCGGCCTACCACCTCAACGTCAAATAACCCGAAAGTTGAATGAATGAAATTTTGGACTTTGTTCACAATTTTGGCATCCAAACTTGAGCACTGTGCATCAAGATGCCAAAATTGCGGATATGCACCGCCGATCAAGAAATTGCGCTGTTTGGCGCATGATAATTTCACAAGTGCTCATATGTATAAATTTTCACACAGCAATGCATTCAGATGGATTTCTGGTCGCAGAAATCGAAGTCGCAAAATCCGCCAGATGCCAGACAGCACGCGCGCTCCGCCTGCTCGCGATATAGACGGAAGCTACATCATTTTTATATATATATATATATATATATATATATATATATATATATATATATATATATATATATATATATATATATATATATATATATATATATATATATATATATATATATATATATATATATATATATATATATATATATATATATATATATATATATATATATATATATATATATATATATATATATATATATATATATATATATATATATATATATATATATATATATATATATATATATATATATATATATATATATATATATATATATATATATATATATATATATATATATATATATATATATATATATATATATATATATATATATATATATATATATATATATATATATATATATATATATATATATATATATATATATATATATATATATATATATATATATATATATATATATATATATATATATATATATATATATATATACCTGAAAGTGTCCGACATTCGCAGCGTTTCACGGGGTGGAACCTCAAGCTTACGCTCTTCGGTAATCAAACGGCCTTCGGCCTGTGGAACCTCGAGCGTCAAACGGGTTGTCAAAGAAAAATTTTGAAAACAAAATCCGCAAACTAATTGATATATGTTCCAATGTACCCTCCAATGTACTTTGGTAAGGCCATTACTCTACCCAAAGGCTCGGTACTTTTGCTCAGATTGGAGGTACCCGTGGGCACCGATGGGCACACGACAGTTGCCCCAACAATCGGCACACATAGCCAAACTTAAAACGGGTTGTCAAAAAAACTTTTGAAATGAAAATCCGTAAAGTAATAGATATGTTCCAATGTAACCGGGAATACCCATTTTACTATCTATTTTTGCTCCCTCTTTTTGGCAAGGGGGCCTTTGCCAAAAAGAGCCCCTCGCTCTCAACCCTTGCCGCTTCGTGTCTACAACATCCTTTAGCTACGATGTTGTCCACAATAGGACACCTTGGCTGCGGTGTGAAGTGGAGACAACTTAGCTTTTCAACTTTTGTGCTCCCAACCTACGTGGCAAAAAGACGCTATACGGGGCAACATCGATGTTTTGCAAGTCCTGTTGGTGCAACTGACCCGGTAAGGTAGTGGGTTCAATGCTTTAGCCATGCGTTAAGCTAGAATGGGCATGCTAAGCTTGCATGTCAAGTGGGGTAAGCTGTAACCTGGCATCGGCGTGCTAAGTGGGAATGTTAAGCCAACCAAATGACTAAAATGGGCGAAATGCATTAAAATCCAAAAAAATCAGAACTCCGGCCTACCACCTCACAAAGTTCAATCAATGCAGTTTTGGACCTTGGTCAAAAATTTGGCATCCAAACATGGGCATTTTGCAGTAAGCTGCCGAAATTGAGGTTGAGCAATTTGGATCCGTAAATCGCGCTGTTTCGGTCACAATAATCACAGCTGTACTCAACTTTATAAATATCCACATAGCAATGCATTCAGGTTGATTTCTGGTCGCAGAAATGGAAATCGTAAAATCCGCCAGATGCCAGACGCCACGCGCGCGCGCCGCCTGTTTGCGATATAGACGGAAGCTATATCATATATATATTACTACACCCCTCTCCCCTTAATTTTAGCTAGCAACAACAACAACAACACGTCACATTTCCGTTTTGGCCACTGCACCTTCCCATCGCCTCGGGCTTGACCCTGCTTTAGCCATCCTAGAGCCTAGGTGGTGCCCTTGCCAAATCCGAGTTTTGAGCCAAAAACTCACGGGTGGCGCCCCGGGGCGGTGGCGCCAAGTCGGGAGGTGCCCTCCCGAATCTGCGCAGTTTTGGGCCGAAAACAGCCATTTTTCGCCCAAAACAGCCCTAGTAAGGGTTCAAAACAGCCAAACGAAGGCAAACGGCTCCTACACTCCACATGCGGCTTGACTTTCTTGTGACCAAGGGACCTTTGGTGCCCTCTAACTCCACGATATGTCCGAGAAACGGCCCAAAAAGGCGCCAAAAAGCCCGGAAAAAAAACTGCGCCATGTGCACCAGCACCCCGAAACCAAAAACGGGCCGTATCTTGGGCTACGTGGCTCAAAAACGAATTCCGAGGGCACCTAGTCCACCCGCAACCCCCCACTTTTTATGGTTTCCAAGCCTCAGAATCGCCCAATGAGACACGTAAACCCCCGTACCAGTGGTCACTTGGTGCAGCCAGAGGGCCGGCTAGCCCACGCACAGTGGGGGCCAACGGTGGGTCCACCAGGGTCCCCGGGGCGAAAAAAACGATTTTTTCCAAACTTGTTCCTAGACCACTTGGGATGCTCAAACAAGTGTTTTTAGGCCGTTTTGCCCCCGTGGTGGCACGTTTTGGGCCATGGAAAATCCCAAAATGCCTTAAAATTGGGCCATTTTGGGACCAACAATGGGTCAAAAATGGGTCAAAAACGTGTTTTTACAAAAATGATCCTGGACCATTCGGGATGCTCAAACAAGTGGTTTTAGCCCATTTTGAGCCCGTGGCGACGGGTTTTGGCTCCTGAAAAATCCCAAAATGCCTTGAAAGTGGGCCATTTTCGGACCAAAAATGGGTCAAAAATGGGTCAAAAACACGTTTTTTCCAAAAGTGATCCCGGACCGTTTGAGATGCTCACACAAGTGTTTTTAGCCCGTTTTGAGCCCGTTTTGACCGAGTTTAGCCCCTTCCACCACATGTATGCACCACTTTGTGCCCTTCGCAGGTACCTTAGAGCCGTGTGGTGGAGCCACGTAGAGTTCGGAGAGGGGTGTAGATTGGAGGATATATATATATATATATAGATATATTATATATATATATATATGTATATATATATATATATATATATATATATATATATATATATATATATATATATATATATATATATATATATATATATATATATATATATATATATATATATATATATATATATATATATATATATATATATATATATATATATATATATATATATATATATATATATATATATATATATATATATATATATATATATATATATATATATATATATATATATATATATATATATATATATATATATATATATATATATATATATATATATATATATATATATATATATATATATATATATATATATATATATATATATATATATATATATATATATATATATATATATATATATATATATATATATATATATATATATATATATATATATATATATATATATATATATATATATATATGGCCAATACGCGCATTTCCCCCCCCCCACCCTGGACCCTAGTGTGCGACTTGGGGCAGGACTAGGGACCCCCCCCCCTATTTTGAGGTCGGGAAACACAAAAAAATAGGTTTCGGGCTCGGTTGGGACAGTGGGAGGAGAGTATGGCAGAAAAATGAAAAACCAAAGCGGTCACAAAACGGACATAAAAATGGACTGCTGGGGGGCAATCCAGCGTGATACTGGCAAAATCATCCTCCAGCCCTTTGACAAACCAGGCAAACAGCCTGACACTCGCCGCTTTGGACCTGCAAGGAAGGAGGAGGTGCTGCCACTCGTGGAGAAATTTGTGCAAAAGGGGTCTATCGTGTGTAGTGACCGACTCCGTGCCTATCGTGACAATCTGGGGAAAATGGGGTATAAATGGGCCGGAGTCGATCACAAGAGTGGAGAATTTATCCGTCACGACCCCATTTACACCTCCACGAACAAAAAAAAACTGCTGCCGGTGTCCTCGAACATGATCGATGGCTTGTGGGGTCCTCTCAAAGAGTTTTTTCACCAACATCGAGGGGTGCCACATCAACGATACCCATTATTGGCAGCGGAGTTCGAGTGGCGGCACAATGCGCAGGGTTCAGACCTGTTCCTGGACCTGATTCGCATCTTCAAAATCGTATATTGACTTGCCGCCACAGGTCACCCACTGTCCCAACCGAGCCCGAAACCTATTTCTTTGTGTTTCCCGACCTCAAAATAGGGGGGGGGGGTCCCTAGTCCTGCCCCAAGTCGCACACTAGGGTCCAGGGTGGGGGGGGGGGGAAATGCGCGTATTGGCCATATATATGTATACCCCAAAGTGTCCGACATTCGCAGCATTTCTCGGGGTGGAACCTCAAGCTTACGCTCTTCGGTAATCAAATGGCCTTCGGCCTGTGGAACCGAGAGCGTCAAACGGGTTGTCACTGAAAATTTTGAAAACAAAATCGGCAAACTAACACTCGCAAATCTGTTCGAATGTACCCTCCAATTTACCCGGCTAAATCCATCACTCTGCCTCAAGGAATGGGTTTCTTGGCTCAGATTGTAGGTACCTATGGGCACCGAGATTGGCACACAATAGTTGCTCCAACGATTGGCACACATAGCCGAATTTCAAACAACAGGCCAAAGAATCCTTTGAAATGAACATCCGTACACCAAAAGCTATGTTCCAATGTAACCCGGAAAACCAATTTTACTATCTATTACGGCTACCTCTTTTTGGCAAGGGGGCTCCCAACCCTTGTCTGCAACATCTTTAGACTAGGATGTCGTCCGCAATATGACACCTTGGCAACAGTGTGAAGTGGAGACAGCTTACCTTTTCAACGCTTGTGCTCCCAAACTACGTGGCAAAAAGAGGCCACAAGGGGCAAAATTGATGTTTTGCAAGTCGTTTTGGTGCAAATGGACTCGAAAATGTAGTGGGTTCAATACTTTAGCCATGCTGTATGACCATGTTAGCATGTTAAGCCGGCTGAGCTCTAAGCTTGCATGTTAAGTGCACAAAATGATTAAACTGGGTAACATGTATTAAAATCCGACAAAATTAAGATCTCAAGTTCAATGAATGTCGTCTTGCACCTTGTCCACGATTTTGGCATCCAAACCTGAGCACTTTGCGCCAAGCTGCCAAAATTGCGGATATGTACTGCCGACCCGTCAATCGCCCTGTTTCGCGCATAGTAATTTCACTAGTGTATTTAGCTTTAAAATTCTCCCACAGCAATACATTCACATCGATTCTTGGTGGCAGAAATCGAAATTGCAAAATCTGCCCAATGCCAGACGACACGCGCGCGCGCCTCCTGTTCGCGATAAAGACGGAAGCTATATCATATACATATATATACAGAAAGTTTTATAGTGATTTCAACACTGTGTGTTTCTTGTGCCTCTCCTGCTGCTTGCTGCTGGTGTAGGGTTCCTGCTGCTTGTTTTTTGATGAGGAAAATGTTTTATTGTTGAAATACAACCGATCCAGGATAACCCAAGCCAGAGATAAGCAAGTAGAAGAAGGTCATGATCAAAGCATGAAGGGCTGCAGTCACAAAGAGTTAGATAAAAACAACTATCAACAATAGACCACAGCAATTAGCATACATTGCAACTCAGGATGAAACATTTTACATGTTTGAGAAAAACTGATTGGAAAACTGCCCCAAGGGCTCACTATCATCCACAGTGCCATCTTCAGATGTGCACACTTTGTTTTTGGGTCCCAGAGGTGCTGAGGTGGCATGGTTTGTGGCAATGAGGTCACTGCCATGTCACATGGGATATTCCTACTTAGCTAGGCTGACTGGGTATTGAACCCAGGACCTCTCAAAAAGAGGTGCCCCAGCCCCCTAGGGTGCATACCACTAGGATAGCTAAGAATTCATGAGAAAACATAGATAAATTCATAGGCTCTGCCTTCAGTATGTCAGTGCCTCAGCAACCCAGGAAAAGATGTTTTAGTGTCTATAGCTTGGGGATAAAGGGGTCCACACCACATCCTGATTTAGTGTTTGGTTCCATAGGTCAAAATGTGTTGTCACCCCTTTTGGTTGGGCCAATACTAAGATACAAATGCCTGAGTGCTTAGAGCACCTCTAATACGACTAAAGTATACCCTAAAGCATTGGAAAAGCACTTTTTCTTACTCCCCCCTTGTGCTGTGGTGGCCACCACTGTCGCATTTTCAGGAAAAAGGGATTTTTTCTTGGCCTTTCCTTGGTTTCCACACCTACTTTAAAATACCCATAGCTTCCCTAACACTGGAAAAGAGCGCTTTACCATGGCCAGCGACTCTTGCTTTATTGTTGATGACAATCTCCAACAGAAAACTCAGCGCTCTTGGCGCTGCCGGGGTTCCTGTGGCTTGGTGGGGTTAGAGTAGGGCATGCCAAGACCATATGCATGTGCATCCCTCCCTCCAAGCTGCAGCGTAACACAACCCAACGCCAGACTCTCATAGGACGCACCACCCAAGTCTCAAGGAACCTGATGGAGACACCTGTCCTGGTACTGGGGCGAGGGTGCGCTGATTTAATTAGAATTGCCCATTGGAGGGGTCTTGATTCTGGTTCAGTCTCCTGCTGCTGCTTTTCGGCCAGAACAGCGGCCTACTCAACGAGGCTTTGCGAGGAGGTCTGTACAACAGAGGAATGGGAGAATGAGGGACGAATCCACGCAAGCGCGAAGCGACAACACCTAAATCCGTAAAATGACGGCCTAGAACTTTTCTGAAGGCACACACCTCGACAGAATCCAATTGTGCATCAGATGCACATTTTTAGAAAATTTGTAGTCATCTCTTGGTTTTTTAAATCAAGAAATTCTTACGCAGAAAAAGGCGGCGCGCAAGAGCGGCTCCTAGCGAAGCGCCGGAAAATAAAGAAATAATGAGATTATAAACGTATGTCTCACGTAGACAGGAATATGAAGAGACACACATAAATAGATGTGCTTACAGATTCCACCCACATTGCCAGAATCAACCAAAAATCAAGAATTCGAAAAATAAGAATATGACTTCAATGAATCAGGTATAAACTGCAGGTGTGCTCGTTCTGTTTGCCCGACGCACAGTGCTCGCCATGTGTCGTCGTTTTCAAGCCATAGAACACGATAGAGGGATAGATTAGAAAGATTGCAGATGATTAGAGGTAAGATCAGGGTGCTTAGACATACACACAAGTGCATAGCGACGTTTTTCGCTTGTGTCACGCTTTTCTCCTCACCTTGCTGCACTCTCCAGCGCTAGGTAAGGTAGGTAAGCCCAGGTGGGGCCACCCCCTGGTGGAGTTCGTGATGGTGTGTAAGATTAGGAAGTTTGCCAAAGGCAGAGCGTCCACTCGTGCATGCTCGTGCATTCACACACGCATTAAAGGGTAGGCCACGCGAAATGCGCGCGGTAAACCTTGTTCAGGTTACCCAGGGGCTCCTCGGTACGTTCTTTAAGATAACCTGAGGAGTCTCTTAACGCTTGCTTGCTTGACAGGGGTGTTTGAGGACAGCGTATTATAGGTCACACTGAGAAGCGTATAATACGTGGAGTGTGGCTTGGTTCCTCAGCCGCAAACATCCCTTCATTGGCCCTTGCTTTACAGGTGGGCAGGTAGGGTGATCGGTGCAGCAGCGTTCGTTTTTTTCTTGCCCTGCTAAACAAGGGCGCTGATCCCACAATCAATTAACTGCGCCTCAGCCAGGAGTGGCGAGGGCAGTTTGACTCCATCGACATCCACGCTGTGCATGCCACCTGTGCGCCTCTCCCCTCCAAGCCCTAGCAGGGAAACCTGTTGTGACGTCCCTGTTAGGCCACAGTTGCTTAGCAGCGCTGTGTTCTCTTGTCTTCTTCACAGGAGGGTCATTAGGACCGACGACTTTATCTTCAACACCACACAGTAGAGCGTGAGTGTAGGAGTGGTAATCCTGAGTGGGGGCTTGAGCCAGTTGCAGTAGCGCTCGCCCACCAGGATGGTGCCACTGTAGGGTGTGCAGGACCTGTAGTGCGTGTGTCACTGTCCCACCCGTTTCCTGCAATTTTAGCAGGGTTGGTGGGCTGTGGCAGTGGTTAGGTCAGCGCTTTGGCCACTTAGCAAAATGGCGTTTTCATGCCTTCATAGCTTTTGGCCACCCCTCCCTGTAGTAGACAGATAGGTAGGGAAAACAATCCCTGGATTAGTACGCTGGGTATTCCCCCAAGGTTTTGCGCCAGCACAGAAATTGGGCGCTTAGGGGAGGGGAGACCCGGGGCGTACCCCGTGGCATCAATAAGACAACCCCCCAGGTCTAGCAAGCATGCAGACTTGGGTATAATTAGGACACCACTTCTGCGGCTTGCTCTCAGGACCTTAGGCATAGCACACTCACACATACGCTTAGGCAGGTAAGGGTAAGGTTGAATTTCTAGCTTTAGTCTTGGAGGCAAGCGTCTCAGCGAGCCTCAGCAACTCACCAAGGTTGTTCTGGGACAAGTTCTCAACCAGAACTGTGTTTAGGCGTCCCCCAGGTAGAACAAACGCAGAGAAGGGCTCCCAGGTGGCCTCTTCGACTCCAAACCCTTCCCAGAGGGTGAGGAAGCGCCAACCCTGGCGGTAGCGGTGGTGTAGAACAGACTTCACCAGGTAGAAGCCCTCCTTAGCCATCTCCTGGGCGTTCATTTTGGGGAGTTCCCCTTCAACTTCCATAGGCCTGGCAGCCCCTTGTAAGTCTAGGGCGGCGATGTCCTCGTCGTTAAGCTCCCACTCTTCCCCGCAGAGGTCTTCAGGGTCATAGTAGCGCTTCAGATGTTAAGCAGCGCAGACCAGGGTCCCCCCTAGACGGGGAGAACACCGCACGGTGATACGGTGTCCATCCACAGATAGAATCTTGTAGGGCCCGAAATATGGGTCGTCGCTGGTAGAGCGTGGCAAGGCGGGTAGTCGGCTGTGGTGCACCAGCACCCAGTCCCCGTCTTGGTAGGTGGCCGGTACTCGTTGCTTGTTCTTCTTGTTCCAATGACGCTCCCTCACTCTCTGGAGCATAGCCTTGGCCTTGTCCACCTTCGCTTGTTGCTCTTGGACCCATTCACCCACAGAAGAATGGGTGTCCTCTGGATAGGGGGCATGTAGGAACCACGCCGGGCGCCCTAGGAATAGCTCATGGGGCAAGTAGCCAGTAGCTGAACTCTCTTGGGAGTTCATCATCAAGGATATGACGGGGAGTAGTCTCACCCAGTCTCTGGTGCGTTCAGTTTTGCACCATATCCTTACATTCTCCTTGAGGACACGGATCTGTCGCTCACATAGGGGGTTGCTCGTGTGCGAGTAGGGGATCCCCGTAGACACCTGGACATTAAGGGATCTCAGGACCCACTTGTACCAGCCGGTATCTGAGCGTACTCGTACGTCCTCATCGGGGTTCATCTCCTTGGGCGCCCCACAGACACAAAACCACTCCTCCAGGAGTATCTTGATAGTCTCCTCCCCGGTAATGTGCTTGGTACATGGGAACACCCTGGTAAACCTGGTCAACCCACAGGTTACCACGAGGGCGAAGTCATAGCCCCCGAACTTCGCCATCTCCGTGTAGTCCACGTATAGAACACTGTTAGCACAGTGAGGGATGGGCAGGGTCGAGTAGAGACCTCTGTCCCTGATATCCCCTGATTTGCAGGACCTGCACGGGCATTTGTCCACGATAGGCTGGAGGGTTTTCCGCAGTTGGTCGTCAGTCCACGTAGTGTGGAACCACTGCTTGAATAGCCTCAGGGTACGGTCAGCACCCACATGACCGCTGGACTCATGGGTCCACTTCAGCAGCGCTGGGACTCTGTCACTAGGTACCACGATGCGGTCTTCGTGCCAGAGGTAGCTCTTGTCCCTCTTCCACTGACCTTGGTTGACCAGGAGGGGATCAAGGCGTTTCTCCAGCCGCTTGTAGATATCCCCAAACTCCTTCAGGTACTCCGATTGTTGGAGTCCATCCAGGGGGCGTATCATAGTCATGTTGAGGTCCAAGTGGACGTCCATACGGCTGAACGCCTCCTTAGCCAGCGCTTCAGACCGGGCACCAATCAGGGCGTCGAAGTTGTTGCGGCTGATGTAGTCTGCACACTCGTTCTTGACTCCCTGGATATGGTGTACCGTCAGCCGTAGTTGACTGAGGTAGGTCCACCAGCGCCGTAGCTTGGCCTTCTCAGGTGGGGGGCCCTTCTGGAAACTGCGGACCGGCTCTTGGTCGCACAGCCAGACCACAGGGTTACTCCCCAACAGTCGTGCTTGTGAGGATAGCACCAGCATACCCACGAGCAATTCCTGCTCATAGGTGGAGTAGTTCCCCCTGGCCTGGTTCCATTTCTAGTTCCAGTGGCCCAGAGGTACTAGGACCCACTTCAGCACTTGTCGTCAGGGTAGCTGTGCTTGAGAGTTCCATCTCGGTTGAGACCTTCCGTCCCCCATTGGGAAATGGCCGAGTCGAACTCCTCCTTCTCTAGTGCTTGCCATTGGAACAACATTCCACCACCGCCCACATTGCTGGCGTCGGTCACCAGGATAGTCTCCCCTTGTGCCCTAGGCACGCCCAAGCACTTAGCGTTGGCCACCTTGTCTTTGCGCTCGTCAAACGCTTGTGGCTCTTGTGGGCCCCAGCGCCAAGTAGTACTCTTCTTGATCCAGTCCGTCAGAATGGCGCTGGTGTAGGTGAAGTTTTTGATATGGCGGCGATAGAAGTTGCACGCCCCAATGAAACTGCGTACATCGTGAAGTCCTTCCTTGGGGTCTTCGTGTCGTACCTTAGCATCCACCAGGGGTTTGGGATTAGAGGCCGCTGGGGTCCACCACCCATAGCCAACGTCAAACCCCAGGTACTGCATGGTCTCCTGCATGAACTCACACTTCTCAGGCTTGAGTCGTGTGTGGTTCTCCTGGCAGACCGCAAAGAACTCACCCAAGAGGATTGGGTGGTCCTCCTGGGTATTGGTCCCGAGGCATACATCGTCGATGTGAGCTTCCATCTGGGCCCCACGGGATATAAGCTCCTGCACCTTAGGTCTCCTTCGTAGGATGGACAAAATCTTGTTCATCAGCCCTTGGAATAGAGCAGGTGCGTTGGCCACGCCAAATGGCATGACCTTCCACTTGAACACCCTCCCCTGAGGGGTGATGAAGGCCAGTAGCTGCTGAGCGTTGGGCGTCAGGTCCACGTGCCAGAATCCGCTCCTCTTGTCCATCTTGGTCTTGTAGCGACAGGAGGCTATCTTCTCCAGGGTAGACTCCATTAGGGGAATGGACCCTGAGTGGTTCAACGGTTTCTTGTTAAGCTCTCCGTAGTCCACTACCAGCCGTTTGGCTGTAGACCCAGGTTTAGCCACCAGGAAACAGGGGCTGCAGTGTAGGGGGTAGTCCCCGTCCTTGTACTCCAGGACTAGGCCAGCGTCGATACATTCTTGTATCTGTCGCTCGATCTCGTCGGCCTGCTCTTTAGGAGCTGGATAGGGTCTCCTCCAGATCTTGTGACCCACGAACTTGGGTTTCAGCTTGAGGTCCATCAGTACCAGCTTGTCACATGAGGCTGGAGGGGATAGTTCTCCAAACACCTCCAGATAGGTCCTTCTAAGCTTCTGCACCCGCGGGTCCAATAGCTTGATCTTGTCCTCCATGTCCTCGTCAGAGTGTAAGTTGCTTGCCCCTCGAGTAATAGACGTCGGGAGGTGATCCTCCACCGACTCTTCGCCCTTGGTAGTGTCCTTCAACCCTTGGTAGGCATATAGGAGGTCTTGTTCAACCATCTCCTATGGACAATGGCAACATAGGCACGCTCGAGTGGGTTCACATACACATTCCTCCGAGAGGTCGTCCTCCTCTGGGGTCCTCACATGGGCGCCCCACACGCTCTTCATGAGCTTAAGATCTACCTCCCTTTGCCAGGTGGTGATCTTCTGTTCGAGGTCCTCCTTCAATTGGGATAGATCTCCCATACGCCCTTGCTTCAGTGGCCATGAGCTGCGGGTAGGCTTAGCGTAGCATAACTTTTTCGCCACCAACTTCCTCTTGGAGTCCACATACTCCCTTAGCCTGGACCGAGGGTCCAGCTCTTCGTCCACGGGGTCTTCCACCCTCATGGAGAGTAGGGGTTTCAGTGGGGCGACGTACTCGGCGTTCTCCACTTCCTCCACACAGGTCTGCACGAAGAAGGCGTCGTGCTCAGTTTTGTCATCTGAGTGGATAGAGCTAGGTAGCTCGGATAGTCCACATTCAAAGACTCCATCAGGAACAGGTACATGGCAGGGAGAGTTGGGGGCGTTGGTGTCAGTCACAACGTACTCATCTCCTCTGGGTGTAGTCTCAATAGCATCTTGAGGTCGTAGTCGATCTCTCAAGTCACCCAAGGCGAGTCCATCGCTTTCTCGTTGTATAGCCTGGACCAGAGTCGGGTCCAGATCCTCCCAGGGGATGGAGGTAAGACCTCCGTCCACCACGCTGAGCATACTCCCCCATCCGGGTTTCCCAATAGGCGTCTTACGCCCCAGAGGCACGTAGATGGCCTCATCAGGTAACCGAACAGAGCTGATAGTCAGCCTGTCCAGGAGGTTTCGCCAGTACTCGTTGCCCCCATGGGCTCCCCAATCGGGGGAACACAGGACCATACGGGAACGTTCCAAGGCCATCTTGGTCAGGACCTTCCCCAGTTCACTGAACCTGGGGTTCCCGTAGGCCATCCCGAAAGAGGGCCAGTAAAATTTGTAGCTGCAGTTCTTCCCCTTGCTGCAACAAAGGTCCAGTACATGCTGCTTGTCGCTGGTGAACAACTCCACACTCAGGTCTTCTCTAGAGTAACCCAACTCCTTCAGACCTTGGTCTAGGACTTCCCCCAATAGTTGATAGTCCTCAGTTTTGGAGGCCGCCATCATGTTGGAGGGCTCCTCCTTCGATAGCCTCAGGTAACTCGAGGTATGTTCCGACTGCTCCAGTGGCACAGACTCTCTGCCACTGCCGTGGTCCACGTAGAGGAGGTAGGGCGCTTGCAGCGTCAGGGATTGTATCTGGGAGTGCTGCACGAAGAAGTCAGTCCCCAATACAAAGTCGAAGGCCTCAGTGTCCATCACATAGAACCGATGGGCGATAGTCCGGGAGCCCATAGGTACCTCCACTTCACAGTCCCCGCAGCTGTGCACCACATGTCCATCCCCCATTCGTATAGCCGCGGTGGTCATGGTGTTCTTCAGGCTGCCACAAGGTAAAATTTTCTTGGCCACTATAGATATGGTGGCGCCAGTATCCAATACCTCCAGGTATTCGCGTCCCCCTAGTCGGATACGTACCCAAAACACCAGGTCCTGGGTGCCACCGGAGCGTCCCGGTCAGAACTCTGCGGGACAGGTCACCTCGAACCCCTTGTTCCGCAGCTTGCGGGCCATCCTCATGAAACGGCTTCTCTTCCTAGCGTTGCCGTCATCACCACCTTCGTGCTCCCGCTGGGCCCCTTGTTCTTTCTGGGCCTGCGTCTATGAGCGTGTGGTAGGACCAGACTGCCCTCCAGAGGGCTCGGAGTTCCCCCCTGGATTAGGGTTGGGGTTGCCTCCGTTCTTGTCCGTGTTCTTGTTGTCCTTGTCTGGCTGGCGGTTAGCGCCTCCTCCTCGTCCACCTTGACTCTTGTCTTGCCCTTGTCCACGTCCTTTCGACTTGCCCTTGCTGGAGTCGTTGCCTTTGCCTTTGCCTCCACCTTTGCCTGAGCCTTTGCCAGGATCCTCACCCTTCAGCTTCGCTGATAGGCGTTGCTTGTGGTAGCACTCATCCTCGTAGTGCTTCCTCTTCCCACAGAAGGAACACGTGATGGTGCACCTGTAATGATCCGGCAGCTTCGCTTTGGCGCCGGTGTTCTTCTCCTGCTGCTTCCCCTGGACTACGAAGCAGTCTCGCTGCTCGCAGTCAGGGGCGTGCTGCAGGTGTCCCTGCTCGTCTCTGGCATCACACCAGAAGAGCACCTTGACGTTTTCCATGATACGGGCGTGGGCGTGTTTGGGGGTAGTCCCCTGCCCAGGTCTGGATCCTTGGTACCCTTTGCCATGGCTTCCAGAGCCTCCACCTCCAGGACGGTAGTTGTTCAGGTGCTGGTCGCTTTCTTTCTCCAGCGCCAGCTCCAGGAGTAGCACGCATAGATCCTCGTAGCGGAGGGATCTAGCCTTGCGCTCTGCCGTCGAACGGCACTCGTCCCACAGCTCTCGGAGGACCTTAGCCACCAACCAGAAAAGCAGGTCGTCGCTGCTGTAGGAACCGGGCGTCAATCGTCCAGCCCAGTGATCCAGGTCAGCCAACAGCTGAGAGACCCTGCCAGGTTTGGGGTTGTTGGGCAGCACGGGCAGGTTCTGGATCTCGGCCCTGATGGAGAGGTCGGTTTCATAGGTCAGGTACTGCCTCTCCAAGGCAACCAACACATCGGCAAAGGTGGCGGAGTTAGTCACTATCTGTCTGACCTGCTTCTCCAGGTACTTGGTCTTGCAGCACTGCAGGAGCAGATCGCACTTGACCCGTCCACTAGCGTGGGTTTGGCCGGTCAATCGGAGAAACCGGCCAAAATTCTCAGCGAACTCGCTGAGGTCCTTGCCTGTGAACTCAGGCAAGTTCACCACGATCTTGGAGGTGGCAATGGCCTTAGCTTCCTGAGACCTACGTCCCTCAGGGTGTCGGGTCTTCTCCTTCTTCTTCTTCTTCTTCCCACTTGGGTTCTCGGGGTCCTCCGGGTCATCGTCCTCCGAGGGCAAAGCAGAAGTCATCGACGGCGGCTCATCATTGGAGGGGTCTCCGCCTAGATCACTAGAGCCACAGGGCTCCACGTCAACCATTGCCCTCAAGGCTGTCAGCCCCAGCCGGTCCAGCTCGGCTCTCGTAGAATTCGTCACGTGGCTGTAGGGCGGCTGGGCCGTTGTCGGTACAAAAGGGCTTCTCGGTAACGCTGCAGGGGTTGGCATCGGTCGGCTCCTCAGGCTCCCCAGGGTGTTTGTCAGCGCTGCCACCAGGTGGTTGGCCTGTACTCGATGGGGTGACACTCCCACAGTGGTAGGTGACGCTTGGGGCGGTATCATCAGGGGCTCCAGTTTATCTCTAATCTCTTGAGTGAGGTCGCCCACAATTTTAGAGGTGGCTCCTCGGAGCACCTCGTTGATCTCCGACCGCGTCAGGGACCTGTTGGAGGATCTCCCTGATCCTCTACTTCTTCCTCCAAGAGACTCAGGTCCTCTCGTCAACCCACTCAAGGTTGCATACTGGGGAGCATCCACATAGGCTCCCGTAGCGGGTAGAGGATGGTGATAGTCAGCCGCATACCATCGCGGCGCAGAACAGGAGATCACCGGCTCACTGGCAGTAGTTGCCTCAGGGAACGCAGTGGTAGGTGGGCCCAGACCATAGGCAGGGTAGGTAGGCATACCAGTAAGGTCTGTGCCCTCAGCCATAGGTGGGTTGGTTATGGGTGTGGATGTTGCAGCGGCTGGGTCTGGAGTTGGGAATGTGGTGGTTATAGGAGAGGGTGATGCGTGGAGGCCAGAAGCGCTTGGTGCGCCCTCGAAGGTAGGATTATTTGTCGGGTCTTGCCCTTGGTCCTCTCCTTCGTCTGCTTCGTCTCCAGCATCCTTCTCTCTCTCTCTCTTTCTCTTCACAGGTTGAGTGTCCACCTTCTCGACTGAGAGGGCCCGGAAGGCCGACTGGAGTCCTTCCAACGAATCCTCCGCCACGTCCACTGGCCCATGTAAGGGCTCCGAAGGTACAGCGCTAGGTCCAGGTCCAGGTTCACCAGGAGCTGGCATTGCTGGTGCTTCAGGCGCTGTCTTGACGTCGGTGTCCTCTTTCTTTTTGTCCATCTTCGTTCGCCCTTCTGCTTATATATGACTGATCTCGGCGCACTGGATGTAAGGCACGGGGTTGCTGCCGGTAAGCAGAGACAGTCTGCCTCTGCTACCAGAAAGTTTTATAGACATTTCAACACTGTGTGTTTGTTGTGCCTCTCCTGCTGCTTGCTGCTGGTGTAGGGTTTCCTGCTGCTTGTTTTTGATGAGTAAAATGATTTATTTGCTAAAATACAACCAATCCAGGATAGCCCAAGCCAGAGATAAGCAAGTAGAAGAGAATGAGGATCAAAGCATGAAGGGCTGCAGTCTAAACAGTGAAAGATGTTAGTATATTCACAGAAACTGCAACTCAGGGCAAATCGGATTGCATATTCATAAAGATAGCTGAAATGTTTTGGAAAAAGAGTTGGAAAACTGCCCCATGGTCACTCAATCTCCATAGTGCCATCTCAGGAGATGTACACTCTTTGTTTTGGGTCCCATATGTGCTGAGGTGGCAGGGCATGTGGCAATGAGGTCACTGCCATGTCACATGGGATCTTCCTACTTAGCTAGGCTGACCGGGAAATGAACCCAGGACCTCTCAAAAAGAGGTGCCCAGCCCCCTAGGGTGCATACCACTAGGACAGCTAAGAATTCATGAGAAAACATAGATAAATTCATAGGCTCTGCCCTGGATATGTCAGTTCTCAGTCAATACCTTGGATAGCTTTTGCTCCGCTTCGCGCCTCAACTGCACTTCAGTCATATCCACCTCAGCAGCTCGACGTTGGTTGTGTGCCTTATCCATTTCGACGTCGCGCCTCCTTTGCTCTTCTTGCGTCAGCAAACGTTCTAAGTCACGTCGCATCTTTTTTCCAGTTTCCTGCCAGATTGAGGCTTGAGATTCTGCGGCTTGTCTCATTGCCTTTTCCCTGTCACGCTCCGCTTCGATCCTTCGACGGTACTGCTCCTCCTCCGTCAGTTGGGCCTGTAATGTCGCACAACAATACGGCAGGAGTGAACGAGGTTTCCGAGAGCTCCGGTGTACCCCAATAGATATGATTCGCTCCTGGACTAACGCAGGACAATCTGATTACGGGTAAATTGTGACCTCATGCTTGACCTGAATGAACTTCTTCCCACTTTTTCGACTTCTTCACTCTTCCTCCTTCATGAAGTTCCTGACTGTAGCAATGATGGGCGTTGTGTATAAATGGCAGGGACATAATCTGTGAAAAGTTGTAAATTGCATACCTGTGAACAATTTTCTTGTAAACCATTTTCTTCTTTTCGGGATTCGCTGCCGTCATACCCGCTGCCCGCTATTCACTTCAACCACCTTTATCTCACAAAGGAAAGATATTTTTCTGTTCAAAAACAATTTTCGGCATTTCCTGCCATAAAGCCTTCTAAAAGATGTTCAAAATATCTCATTAGGTTTTTACCCTGTACAACATTTTGTCTTTTATGTGTAATCTATTTCTGGTAAGTATCAACCCCGGAGGCCTGATTGACACCCTGAGATGCCATCAGGTCGTGGTTGCCCCATCCTGACGCTATCCTGTTGCTATCCTGACGCTATCCTGACGCCATCCTGACACCACCATAATATCCTGACGCCACCCTGACGCCATCCTGACGCCACCCTGACGCCATCCTGACGCCATCCTGACGCTATTTTGGCGTTTTCCTGACGCCATCCTGACGCATCCTGACGCAACCTGACGCCATCCTGACGCCAAACTACCCATCATCCTGACGGCATCCTGACGGCCATCCTGACGCATCCTGACGCCATCCTGACGCCATCCTGACGCCATCCAGACGCCATCCTGACGCCATCCTGACGCCATCCTGACGCTATCCTGACGCCATCCTGACGCCATCCTGACGTCTTTACGTCGCAGGGCCCGAATCAATTGATAGGGGATTAAGGGGTCCACTCCATATCCTGATTTAGTGTTTGGTTCCATAGGTCAAAATGTGTTATCACCACTTTTGGTTGGGCCAATACTAAGATAGAAATGCCTGTGTGCTCAGTGCATCTCTAATACAACTAGAGTATGCCTCGAAGCATTGGAAAAGCACTTTTTCTTACTGCAACCTCAACAGCACGGGAGCCCCAGGCATCCCCCTGGCCTCCGGGCTCGGGGCCCTAGGCCCGCTCTCGGCCTGGCACCGCCTGGTCCCCCCGGCCACCCCCACCAACTTCACCACCCGCCACGGCTCCCCCCGGTCCACCGCCATCGACCACATCTTCGCCACCGGTCTCATCGCCTCCCAGACTCACCACGTCCTGCCCTGCCACACCTCACACGCCATGGTGCTGGCACAGGTCACCCTGCACGACCGCTCCTGCGACGCCCACTCGTGGCGTCTGTTCCGATGGCGCCTGGCAACTATCGAGGACATGAACTCCCTCTCAGCCGCCCTTGACCCAGCGTGGGGCTGGCTCTCCCTTACCCCCTCCCTCCCCGACCACTACATCGCCGCCCACCACTCCCTCGCGCACCAGCTGCTCCCGCACCCGCCTGACATCCCCACACTACTACGGTCCCTAGCCCGGTTCACCTTTCCCCTCTCCACACATGACCTCGCCGCCCAGTCCTCTGCCCTCCAGGAGGCATCGGCCGCCCACGGCTACGTCTCTCGCGCTGCCGTCCTCTCCTCCCCCTCCATCACCTCCGCCACTCGCACAGTCCTCCGGCTGCCCTCCCCTCGCCTGGAACCGTTCCACGGCATCCTCCCCCACCCGGGGGCCACCCTCACGACCCGCGAGGAACGGCTCGCTGAGGTCACGGCCCAGTCCCGATCCCAGACAGCCAACCAGCACGTTTCTGTGGACCACGCCTTCTTTGCCTCCCGCTGCACCCCGGACCCCTGGCTCCCCCTCCTACACCCGCCCACCGACCTCACTCTCCCCCTACTCCGCGACGCCCTCCGCGCGAACGCCCGACCAGAATCCCCCGCCTCCCTCCGGGCGTACGCCCTCACCCGCCAGTCCCCCCCCCTCATCACCACCGCCTCCCTCGCCCACCGCCGCATGGGCAAGCGCTCCCTGGCCGTGTCCACTGACAACGTGGCACGCGCAGCGCTCTTCCGCAGCGGCAGAGGCGTCCACCTCGGATTGCTCAACCTCCTCCTCCAGCTCGAATCCGGCACCCCGGGCGTCTGCAACGAGACGGTCCGCTACGGCCTCTACAAGGGGAAGCCCACCAAGCCACTCCCCCGGCACCTCACACGCTCCTTCCGCCCCGTCGACGTGGAGTCGGGCGTCTCCGGCGCAGCATCCGGCATCGCCACGACCCGCCTAGCCGCCGATCTTCAGCTCACCTCCACCTACACCCCCGCCTCCTTCGCCTACCGCCCAGGCCACTCCGCCCTCGGCCTTGCCCTGGTGGCCCGCGCCGCCGCCTACACAGCCCTCTCCACCCACGGCACCTGCTCCCTCTGAGACTGGGACGAGTCTGACGCGTACCTCAGGGTACTGCGCCACGACAACTCCCGCCTCTGCTCCCGCCTCCGCGCCACGTGGGACTTTGGCCCCTGGGCAGATGGCTTCTACGGCCGCCTGGTCATCCGCGTGGCCACCCGCGAAGGGTTCGCCCACCCCTTCAGTACCGAGGAGGGGGGCAACCAAGGCGACGGGTTCGCCCAACTCCACTACCAGGCCCCCAGCCTGATCATCACCAGGGCCATGCGCCCCAACACTTCCATCACCCTCCCCCTCACCATCTCCGGCCACTCAGCATCCCTCCCTGCCACCCACCTCTCGTACAGCGGCGACCGCCGCTTCATCACCCCCTCCCTCACGGACGTGGCAGCCATGGCCACTGACTGCCGCGAGTGCTCTCGCTGCGCCGGCCGCATCATACACCCCGACAAGCAGGAGTTCTCCCTCATCGACTCCCAACCAGGCCGGCCCACCCTCGTCACAGCCGACGTCCCGCAGCACACCGGCACCACCACCACCGCCCCCCCAGAAGTCGTCGGCATCCCCATCCTCCCCGAGCTCCCCCTCCTCCGCGTCATCAACAAGTCCCGCGCATCCCTCGACCGGGCGCGCAAAGCCAGCCGCAACCGCAAGGCCTGCCCCATACTCCAGCTCCGCTCCCTGCACGCCTTCGGCCTCTCCCCCCTCGACTACGTCAGCCCGGGCGTCGTCGCCCCCCCCCCCTCCCTCCGTGCCCATCAGACCGCCATCAACCATGCATACCGCCACGCCTTCCGTCTGCCCCCCTGGGCACACTCGGCCCTCCTCCACCTCCCCCTCCAGCAAGGCGGTCCCGGCGCCCCACTCCTAGCGTACCGGGCCCCCCTCAATCTCCTCCGCACTTACCTCCGCGCCTCTTGGGGCCCCAACACCCTCGCAGTAGCCGCGACGGTGTCCCTCATCTCCCCACGCCGTCCCACCCCCTGGCTCACCGAAGGTCCCGCCCTAGCACAGGCGCTCGCGCCCCTCGACATCACCGTCCACCTCCTCCCCTCCCCCCACATGCGCCCCGCCCCGCAGCACCACACCGGCTCGCCGGCCCCCCTCCGCTCCCTCCCCTATGTCGTGGTCGCATGCGACGGCAGCCAACAGGGCACCCGCCTCGGCGCCGGCTTCCTCCTCTGGCACCCCCACCACGGCACCCTCTACCGCGGCTGGCTGGGCCTCCACGCCCTCGCTGGCCACTCCACCGACGCAGAGTGGATCGCCAAAATAGCCGCCATGGTCGCCCTCCGCGGCTGGTCCGGTGACGCCCTCTTCGCCTCAGACTCCAGCGCCTCCCAACTCTGCGACCTCACCCGCGGCCCGCCCCCCTCCTCCGCCCTCTCCATCCCGTACCGGGCGGCCCTCCTCTCCTCCTCCTTCCGCATGCACGAGGCCTGGCTCCCCGCGCAACACGACTCCGGCTCCGCCAGCCACCTCGCCACCCTCAACACCGAAGCCGACAGCCTAGCCCGCTGCGGGCTCAGCGCCGCCTCCCCGTGGACCCTCCCCTGGTCTGCACTCTTCCACGGCCGCATCGTGGCGCTCCATGAGGGCGCAATCTTCCTTAGCCCCGCACGCGCCGCAGAGGCCACCACCGCCCGCACATACGCGCTGCAGCTCAGGCCCCTGCCCCCAGGCTGGTCCTCCCACCTACTCCGCCTCGCGTATGAACTCGCCGAGATCCAGGCGCTGGCCCTCCACCACATCATGCACCTCCGGCTACTGCACTCCCAGGACCAGCCCCCCGGCTACGGAGGCGTGACGTGCCCCTTCTGTCACCGCCCCTACCCGGACTCCGCCGCCCACCTCCAGTACCACTGCCCCCCCCACTACGCCCTGCAGTTACTCCTCGCGTGGCGCCTGTTCACGCACCCGCCCATCCTGGCAGCCACTACCGGCCACTCCCCCCGCCTCATCACACCTTTCGAGCTCCGCACGGCCACCACCGCAGTGTACCTCTCCGAGCACCTCACAGCCGCCCCGCGACCCGGCCCCCCGACGCAGTTGGGGTCCAGTCTGCTCGGCATGTGGCACTCCACCTCCCCCCACGGCGCCCCCCCTCTGCTGGCCAGCGCCGGCCGGGAGGGACTCCTCCGCGAGCTCCTCTCCACTCTCAGCATGACAAACACGTCGCTAGCGTCACTCCTCCGCCGTGCCCCCTCCCACATCACCGCCCCGCCCCCCCCCCTCCCGCCGCACGTCCCTCCGCCGCCCTGCACCCAGCCCCACACACACCGCCACAGCATCGCCCTAGTCTGGCTCCTCTGCCATTGGGCCACTTGGCGCCTCACAGTAGACCGCCGGCCTGTGGTCCCGCTCCCCCCGGCGCCACTCCCGGGGCCGCACCCGGCCCACGTCGTGTTCACCCCCACGTCGCGGGCCGCGAACATCCTCCCACTCCCCGCCGCCACCCCCCCGGGCAACGCATACTGCTTGCCGCCGACCCCTCGGTCCTCAGTGAGGTCCTCATCGGGCACGCAGACGCCCTGCACGTGCGCCCGCTGCTGCCACCTGCACGTTACGTACGCCCCCGGCATGCCCGTCGACCCCTCCGTGTGGGACTCTCAGTGAGGCCACTGGCCACCAGCCGGCCCGCACGCACCGCCCCGCGCTCGCCTCGGGCGCACGTGCCCGCGGACGCCGCTACCCAAGCGCCCGGCCCCGGCCTCAGCCCGCGAGCAGCGCTTCCTGCCAGCCGCAGGTCCCACGGCCCGCAGGTGGCCCCCGGCACGCCCTCCGACCCCACTGTGTGGGGCTCTTCGGGCCTCTGCCGACCGCCGGCTGGGCCGCCCGCGCCTCCCAGCGACCGCCACGGGCCCTGCACCCGTATGGCGCCGCCTCCGCCTCGGCCGCCCGCCGCTACCCATGCGCCCGGCCCCGGCCTCAGCCCCCAGGCAACGCAACCCGCTCACCGCAGGTCCCTCGGCCCGCAGAGGGGCCCGCACCGGGCACGCCGACGCCCTTGCGCACGCGCCCCCCGCAGCTTGGCCTGCAGGATGCGCCCTCCCCCGGCACGCCCACCGACCCCACGGCATGGGGCGCTCAGGGCCACTGCCGACCGCCGGCTGGACCGCCCGCACCCCCCCGCGACCGCCACGGGCCCCGCACCCGCATGGCGCCGCGTCCGCCTCGGCCGCCCGCCGCTACCCATGCGCCCGGCCCGGGCCTCAACCCCCCGCCGGCTGTGCCGCGCGGCCTCCCGTAAGCAGGACACAGGGACAGACACCAGGGGACAGCACCTGAACCGAACACGACACACTGTATACCCTTGAACGTGCTCTTGTGCTCCCGCCCTTGTGCCCTCCCTCCCCGATGACCAACGCGCGCGGGCGCCCGCACCACTGGGGACGAGGCGGCCACACCACAGCACCAGCAAAGGTGACTAGGGGCCAGCAGACGGCAACTCCCAGGCCTCCCCTCTCCCCCGTAGAAGGCTAGAAGCACGGGCCAGCGCCCCCGGCCACGCCACGGCCACACACGAGGACCGGCCACCTCGGCGGGATGTTCGGGCAAGGCGCGGAGTGTCCGTGGACCCGGGCGTGCCTTCCCAACCCCAAGGTCACCGCCCCGCCCTCCACCCCCACCACAGCCGCTTCGCACAGGACGAGTAACTCTCCCCCCCGCGGGACGGGGGAGGGCTCCAGGGTGACTTCCACAGGTGGCCCCACCCTCCTCCACGCGCGCCCCCCCCCCCAACTCCACGGCGCCCCCCGCCCCCCCCTCGGTCGTTGTCGGCACACGCCCGGCCAGCGTGACGCCGGCCGACTGCTCCCTTGCGCCCTGCCCAGGGAGAGCGTGTCTGGCAATTTCCACGCAGGCACGTGCTGGGTGCCTTCACAACAACAACAACAACAACAATATCCATATATATATATATATATATATATATATATATATATATATATATATATATATATATATATATATATATATATATATATATATATATATATATATATATATATATATATATATATATATATATATATATATATATATATATATATATATATATATATATATATATATATATATATATATATATATATATATATATATATATATATATATATATATATATATATATATATATATATATATATATATATATATATATATATATATATATATATATATATATATATATATATATATATATATATATATATATATATATATATATATATATATATATATATATATATATATATATATATATATATATATATATATATATATATATATATATATATATATATATATATATATATATATATATATATATATATATATATATATATATATATATATATATATATATATATATATATATATATATATATATATATATATATATATATATATATATATATATATATATATATATATATATATATATATATATATATATATATATATATATATATATATATATACATACATATATATATATATATATATATCCTCCAATCTACACCCCTCTCCCAACTCTAGGTGGCTCCACCACACGGCCCAAAACGCGCCACCACGGGCTCAAAACGGCCTAAAAACACTTGTTTGAGCATCCCAAGTGGTCTAGGAACAACTTTGGAAAAAATGATTTTTTCCGCCCCGGGGACCCTGGTGGACCCACCGTTGGCCCCCGCCGTGCGCGGGCCGGGCTGCCCTCCGACTGCACCAAGTGACCACTAGTACGGGGGTCCACGCATCTCGTTGGGCCATTCCAAGGGGTGGAAACCACAAAAAGTGGGGGGTTGCGGGTGGACTAGGTGCCTTCGGAATTCGGATTGGAGCCACGTAGCCCAAGATACGCCCCGTGCTTGGTTTCGGGGTGTTGGTGCGCATTGCGCAGGTTTTTGGGGCTTTTTGGCGCCTTTTTGGGCCGTTTCTCCGACATATCGTGGAATTAAAGGGCACTAGCTCTTTGACACGGTGAAGTGAAGCTGCACGTGCGGTGTACTCACCGTATCCCTTCGTTTGGGCGTTTCGCCCGGGTTTTGGGGCTGTTTTGGGCGAAAAATGGCTGTTTTTGGCCCAAAAGTGCGCAGATTTGGGAGGGCACGTCCCGACTTGGCACCCCCGCCCTGGGCCGCCACCGCTGAGTTTTTAGCTCAGAACTTGGATTTGGCAAGGCCACCACCTAGGCTCCAAGATGGCGAGAGTAGAGTAGAGCCCGAAGCGATGAGGTGGAGCAATGGCCAAAACGATGAGGAGAAGTGCTTGCTTGTTGTTGCTTGCTTGTTGTTGCTTGCTTGTTGTTGCTTGCTTGCTTGTTAGCTAGATTTAAGGGGAGAGGGGTGTAGTAATATATATATATATATATATATATATATATATATACATATATATATATATATATATACATATATACATATATATATATATATATATATATATATACATACATATATATATATATATATATATATATATATATATATATATATATATATATATATATATATATATATATATATATATATATATATATATATATATATATATATATATATATATATATATATATATATATATATATATATATATATATATACCTTCCACCTGTGGATCGGTTCCTGGGTGGCGCGGGACATCACGACATTCAGGGAGTGGTCCCGCGTGGTGTCGGCGCAATCGTGGGCCCAGGTGCGTGGTACCAAGGTGAGGAGCCCTGACGGCCAGAGTGATCCCTGGCTCCAGGTGTACGCCAACCATCCAGCTGTGGGGAACGTCATGGGTCGGCCTCGCGAGGTGCTGCCGGTCCTTCAGTAACCTCTGTGCAGTCTCCCAATCCTGGCGGTGGCTGTCGTACTTGACGTGGGTACGTTGTGGCTGTATGATCGGCAGCTGCGAAAAGCCATACCAGCGGTCACGGAGCAGCGGTCCATGGCAGTGTTAGTGGGCTCCAAGCAGCTGGCACGGGTACAGGGCGACGACGCGCAGGGCCACGTCACGGAGGCCATGTTCTCTCTGCCAGAGGGGGACGACCACGTGGCTGCCGATGCCCGTCACACCCTTGACACCCTGGGCCTCGAGGCGGTCATTGAGGCACGGGCGGGAGGACAACGCTTGGTTCTGGCTTCCGCCAGGGGCCCGGAGCAGGACGGGGTTGATGTCATCGGGGAGGTCTTACTGGACTACGGTTGGGAGCTCCTGGCGCATGGCACACACGGCCCCAAAGTGGCGCGGTGGCCCCGGCTGCTTGAGAGCCTGCCGGTGATGCCCGACGGGCGACCGATACTCCGCCCGGTGTCCACGTGGGAGGAAGCGAGGCGCAGCCTCCTCAGTTGTGCCACAGCACGCACGCTGGCGGGTGCTTTGCTCGGACTCCAGGACGGGTGCTGCAATGTATGGCAGGACCTGTGGTCGCAGTTTTGTGATGGTAGCTGCGTTCCGTCGCGGTCTGTGCTTCCGCAGCAATGCCACGGGTGCAGGGAAACGGTGTCAGTTTGGGTTCATCAGTCTGCCTCCGTCCCGCTATGCGGGACATGTAAGGAGCGAGCCGATAGGGGGTGGCCTAAGGCGAGGTGGGCACTGCGGCACTCTGGACAGATGTCCTCAAGTGCCTGGAAGACTATCCAGGGTGGCCTGAAGGGCGTCCGAGTGGAAGGGGTACGGTGCCCTGGAGCGCCGTCTGCGGCCCTGCCACTGATGCTGTGGTGGGCGGCTCTGGAGGGCGACTCACGGATACTCTGGTTGTGGCATCACGGAGGAAATGGTGACGGCGTGGTGGGGGCCGGGGGTGCAGATTGATGGGGTCAGGAATTGTGGTTGCACCTGCTACCGTCCCTACGCTTGACGCAGCGGAGGGGGTAGCGCCTGAGAAGCAGTGCCTTCATGGCCTGATTGTGCGGTACTGGCAGGCGGCGTATGACGGCCAACGCGATGTGACAGGTCGTGCCGGCCTGATGGTGAGCCGTACTGCCCCCGTGCATGAGGGTCAGACAGAGATGCTTCACCCGCCTGCCACGGGTCGCCGCATACAACAGTGAGGTGTCATGGGTCGTCCCGAGCAGGGTAATAAGGCCCAAACCCCTGTAGGGTATTCCCATGGCACCGGGGTCTCTACTGGCGGACCGGCTACGGCGGTATTGGGAGTGGTTGCTCGGGATACACCGGGGGTGCACGGAGTTGTCTGGAAGTTACGGCGTTACGGCGCCCCCTGGGAGTGTTACACGGGGTTGCGTGGAGAGCCTGCAGGCCCCACAGGCGGCGACGAGGCGAAGATGGGAGCGTAGAAGGATATGACAGCAAGGTCGTCAGGGGGACAGTATGGCGGGCGTCCTGGAGACGGCGTGGCAGCCTGGGAGGAGCACTCACGGGGGGCACGTGGAGTTCAAGGTGACGGTGTACTGGCGTCTTGGGGGTGTACGCGGCGGTACTGGGGTCCGTACGGTGGGGGTACGCGGCGGTACTGGGGAACCGTACAGTGGGGGAGCAGCGGGGATGCATGGCGGTACTGGGGTGTCCCCCTGACCCCTCTAACAACTCAGGGGGAGCGTAGGGGCATCCCCTGGCCCCGTAAACAAACCAGAGGAACCGTGCCTGCGGGCATGTACATAGTCGAACCTCTGACCTTGGCCTTGTGGTTGCGTAGGTGCGTGTCGTGGCGGCTCGCGGGTGGCATCGGCGTAGCAACAGCGGTACTGCGTGGCGTCGTGGCGAAGAGTATGCGGTCGCCTCACCACTGTAACGGCTAACCCCTGGGGGGCGCCGGTCCGGTCGGCTAGAGACGAGGAAGGAGGGAGAGGGGCATGCTGAGTGGTCCGGGGGGTGACGCGCGGGCCAATGCTGTAAGTAGGCTCGCCACGTCGTCGGTGGTAAAGAAGGTCCCTACCAGGACCGGCCCCCGCTGTGCCCCTTCCGCCTGTTACCCCTGCTGATTTGCTCCGGATCAACGATTGCATTTCTCAAAATCCAGGGTCCAAAATACAAAAATATAGAAAATAAAATCCTCCTTCAACCCTGAACAGCAACCAGATCCCACCAATACAGCAATAACCCAATTCACAATCCAATCCACACTGCGGACTTCCGTTCAGCACACCGGTCGTCTCACGGTGGCGGGCATGTACAAGAATTGCACCAAGGAAGAAAGCCCTGAAATTGGCATATGAACACAAATCAAGCAAAGTTGGGGAAAGAGGTAAACATACACATTCACAGCCATAAACCCCTCATTCCCTGGACTCAAGACCTTCCCTTAACTCACCAACATATTGCCCTGAACCCGGTCAAATGAGATGGCTGAATACCATGTGTCACAAGTCACTACACAAACCCCAAAAATGTGTTCACTCCCAAGCCTCTAAATCCTAGCCCAATAGGGGAGGTGGCGTGTCATGGCCTAGAGTGGCACTCAGGACCATGCCCTAGCCTGACATTTACTTGGTTGGACCTGGAGTCGAATGGGGTTAGAGATATGCCGCATGAGTTTGAACTCATAACATGCCAAAAAACTGCCAATTCACACCATATTAGCCATATATCAAATATATGCTCAAAATTGAAGTTACCACTTATCCGAAGGCTCAAAGTATGCATGGAATCGAAGTCTAGTATTCATGGAGGATAGAGAAAAAAGGTCAATGCCCCTGTACATCCCCATTTTACCCTCGAAACCCCTTCGGATATGGGCGCCACACACTGCCCAAGTCAGCCCATGATCTTGAGACCAATTCTTGTAATCCTTCGTGCGCCAAGCCAAATGGAGTACGCGATCCGGCATATGGTGGTGTTCAACTCCAAAGCATATGCCAACACATGAACAACATACCATGGTTCGACTCTCCATAGGCTTCTTGCTGTTTGCCAACCAGGTAGGTACACAAAACGCAAAAATGAGCAAAAATTGAGGTCAAAAACATGAAAATATGTCCAAATACAAAGTTGTCATGATAGTATATCTCTATGCTCACCCATGATATCCGCTCATGGTTCAATACACAAATGATTCGAACCATTTGCGAACAATTCTCCCAATTGGATCCCCAATCGGGCGCATGGAGATACCTTCGCCACTCATATCTACATGCCCCATGAAAATGGGAGTGCACTCATGGATCTCTTACCCAAACATACCATGAACAATACATACGCGGTAGACTTAGTCTAGCGCTTTGAATCCCACAATTGGGACATGGGCAAAGCCCTTGTCACGTGTGGCTCCCCATCTCTTCGGCCACACGAAGATATATAACATGGGCGTGAGCATATCAAGACATATACTACCAATATCACACATAGCCCTTAAAATTGGCTCCCACCATGGTATGCCATGCCCCTCCATGGTCAAAACTTTGGGTTAAATGGACGTGGGAAACTAAGGAAAGATGCTATGCAACCGCAAGACTCATGCGCTACACTCGAAAGTCATAATATCAAGTCCGGACACATGGTCAACAAGTTATAAACCAGTTTCTACCATGTTGACCATGATCCTATGATACAACGAGTGTGTGTGACGACTTAAGGTGTTGGACCCTACTAAAAATAAGTTGAGACTAAGGCGCTTGCAACGCAACCTATCTTTTTCTCTTTCCTCACACTCGCGCGTAGATATGGCCCTTCAAAGTGGTCCCACGATTCACTTTTGTTTCCCTTATATCTCCAAGTCAAATGGGTGGCAAGTATAAGGGAAACCTGATTTGGGCATAGGGAAAGGAGTATGACCACTCGAAGAAGACCAAATCAAGTGCGGCGATGTCGAAGTCGAAAATCCGATTTCGACATCGCGAAAAATTCAGATTAAATTTTCGAGTGCATATTTAGAAAATTGCGGAAGCAACGAACCCTTTACTGATGAAATCTGACCCTTCATCGGGGTTTCCGCCAAAATATCTGGAAATAACAGTTAACCAATCGGTTACCGCAAAATCGCGAGCCAACTGACAGTCGCCGATACATTGACCATCAGAACGGAAGGCGGAAAAATTACGGAAACATTATGATAAAAAAACCCTGTTGATTCCTGATATTCTGATATATAAATCTCAGCTGGCGGCGCCCCGGTACTGAATATGGCCGCTCATAGCCGGAATGGCCAAACCTATCACACTATCACATCGGGTTAAGTCAGGTGGATGGGAGAGTATGATATCAGCCAATGGCGGCTTGCCGGCACATAGAAACACACCAAGTGACCCAAAGATGGCCACGGGGGTCCGAACCGGCTTCACCCCCCTTCTCAGAGCGTTGTTACCGCTCGGAAGTAATTGAAGAGAGGACGGGAGGACCGCAATGGGCTCCAACCCCCCCCCCATGTGCCAAGGACACATGGAGGCCCCACACACGTCGTACGCATCCCCCACGCCCCAACAGAGGGGTGAGGACACTGATAATCGGTGCCCTACGCCATATCTGGTCTCTTCTTGATCTACAACATGGACCAAGCGGATCAAAGATAGAGAAACGTCGTCGGTCGACCTAAATAAGTATAGCACAATGAAATATATGTATGTGGAGATCGAGTGAAGGGGGTAGATGGCCAATCAAGGCCCAAAAATCCCCGGATGAACGCCCTCACCCGTCTCCCAAGCACAGAAACAAACAAAAATGCCAAGGGGGATCCATCACGATGCTACAGCAGCAACCAAATGGACCAACACGTCCTTGACATCCAAAGAAATATTCTTTTTCTTCCGATAGTCCATCCAGACCGTGGTATACCTCGGCACGAAACTGCTCGGAGGCTCCCACGAATCCCCGGATGCGGCGAATCCCTTCCAACGGACTTTATAAAGCCTCCCCCCAGGCGTCCCCGGGTCCGGCTTGTCCGCCAGGATCTTCTCAGCGGTGAAGTCGTCGTCCTCACCCTCGTCGTCCGAGTCCACATCGCCGGCCGTGAACTCGAAGGTGACGGGACGTCCGCTGGGGTCTGCTGCTCGGGGACGAAGCTGGGTATGGTCTCGGTCCAGGATCTTGTTATCCCCCACACGAACCGCATACACATCCTGCCCGACCTTCCGCACGATTACCCCCGGCACATACCAAGATGCCTGCCGATGCCTGGACAGGACATCCTTGTGGTGCCGCTCCACCCAAACGGTGTCTTGGAGAGCATGCTTCTGGACCTTTCCCTGCTTGAAGTACTTGGCCCTCTTGTCATGCTCGTCCTGAAGTGCCTTGCACCCTTTGGCCGCCGTGTCGTCCGCCTCAGCCATCATAGCGTTCGCATCCCGGGCCACTTTGCCATGGTTCAACCACGGGAGAGTGCGTGACACTCGATCCCGTAGGAACAGGATACAATGGGGCGACAGTCCAGTGGGTCCCGGAAGGTCGTGATACGCTTGGAGTACTCTCCACAGCGAATTATACCAATTCCGGCCCGGTTCGTCGATGTGCAGCTGGCGGAACTTCTCGAACATCTGCCGCCCAGCCACCTCAGCTCGGCCATTCGGCCGGCTGTGGTACGCCACGGTCTTGGCGTGCCGAATACCCATGTGCTTGCACATCGTCTTGAACCAAGTCCCCACAAACTGACTGCCCCGATCGCTGCAGATGACCGCCGGGACATCAAAAATCGTCAGCCAATGCCTGATCATGGCATTAGCGACGGTCTTGGCCTGCAGCCCCACTCCATGTTGTCCTTCTTGTCCTTCTTCTTGGACTTCTTGCCAGGGACCGCCACGATATACCCACTGTGCCTATCCACCGCCAGGATGACACAGTCGTAGGTCTCTCCTTCCACGGTGACCTCAGGCATGCCGAATACATCCATGGCCACGGACCGCATAGGGGCCTCCGGTATAGCCGTGTACACCGGGTTGCCCGCTGTGGAGTGGTTGGGGCTCTTCGTGGCCCGACACACGGCGCAGTCGCTGCAGTACTTGTCCAGGATGGCGTAGTACCCCGGTGGGAACTTGAAGCGCCACTCCAGGTCCTGCTGCATCTTATCCCGACCAGGATGCATGAGCTGGGCGTTGTGCCAGTGGTCAATGAGCTCCTCCACTCGGTTCTCAGGGACCAGTAGCTTGTCCTTGAGGAACAGTTTGTCCCCCTCCTCAGTCAAGCCCTCAGGCCACTCGTCGTCCGACGGGGCGCTCAGGGCATTCCAATACTTACTCCAGTGCTCGGATGCCGCGTAGTCATCCGACCAGTCCTCTGTGAGCACCGACCTGACTAGCTCTACAGGGGCCACCATCCATTGCTCGAGGGTTTCCTCTCGAATAGCTTGGACGCGGGCACCCCGGAACTTGGCCAGGTCCGTACGGTTTGCCATCACCACAAAGCACTCCACCCCCTCTTGGTCCATGGCCTTCTCCATCTTGATGATGCGCTTGGCCTCCTCGGTTTCCTCGGCGTCTCCATGGATGGATATGTCCATCCAAGCCTTGCCCGCGGGGTAGGCCCATCGACTGAGGCAATCTGCCACAGTGTTGTCCTTCCCCGGGACGTATACAACGCTGAGGTCGAACTTGGCGAACGTCTCATGCCATCGGGCCCTCCTTGCCGCCGGTCCCGAGGGGGTGTCGACGTGCTCCTTGTGCCAGCTCTGCAAGGACTGATGGTCCGTGCAAACCACCACCGGTTGCAATCTGATGTGGCCAGACCACTTCCTGAGCGCACAAACAATGGCGTACGTCTCCTTCTCCCTCGCGGTCCAGGTGCGGCGTTGGTCCTCGGCCAGGATCCGACACCAAAACGCCACGGGTATGTGTGACCCGTCGTCCCGGATCTGCTCGAGGACTGCCCCTACAGCATAGTCCGAGGCGTCCGTCCGTAGCACGAATCCCTTCTCCGGGTCCACCAAGAATAGTCCCAGCTGCCCCAGGAGTCGCTCCTTCAGGCGGCTGAACGCATCTTCGGCCTCAGAGGTCCAGGCAAGCTTCTTCTTGCTCCCCTTCCGGCCATCGAACTTGCCCACTTGCAGCATCTTGTGCAGCGGCCCCGACAGTTCTGCATACATTCGGACATAGCCCGAATAGTAGTTGCAGAACCCCATGAAGGATCGGAGTTCGCTGATGGTCTGGGGCTTTTCCCAGTGGTGCAGGGACGCCAGCTTCCCAGGCATGGGACGGCGTTGCCCGTGACCAACCACGTGACCCGCGAACTCCACTTCCTTCACGAAGAGTGAGGCTTTGGTGGGCTTGCACACCATGTTGTGCTTGTCCAGCTCACTGAGCACTCGGCGCAGATCCTTCTCATGCGCTTCGATGAGCTCATCCTCAGTCATGTTCTCCGTGCCAGACCCGATAATGATGTCATCCACGAAGGGATCGGCACAATCCCGGACTGGACCGAGTAGGTCCTCCATCATGCGCTGGAAAGCGGCGTTGCCATTCTTGGCGCCCATGGGCACCACTTTCCACTGCATGGGCCCCAGCGGCGTCGACATCGCTGTACAGGGCCTGGAGTCCGGGTGCAGCGGCATCTGGTGATAACCGTGTTTCAGGTCCAATACCGTGAAGATCCGCTTTTTCTGTTGTTTTTGGAGGATGGAGTCGATCAGGGGAAGCGAGTACGAGTCGTGCTTGGTTTGCTCGTTCAAACCCCTGTAATCCACCACCAACCTCCACTCGCCCTTCTCCTTCTTGGGCACGATAAAGGCTGGGCTGGCCCACTCACTGTCGGAGGGTTCGATCCATCCCCGCTCAATGAACTCGGCCAACAACTTCTTCATGGCCTCGGCCCGATCGCCCTGAAGTTGGTACTCCCGATGACGATAGATCTTGGGGTTCGGCTTCAGCTTGATCTTCGCTGTGCCAAACCTCCTACGATCTGGAGGGTTCTTGTTTGCGACGCCACTGAATAGCCGCGGATAGGCATTGATCAGCCTCTCCTTCAGCTCGGCGACCTTCGGGTTCTCCTGGGCTTCTTCAGCCGCTTGCTTCGGTATCGATACAACCGACCGCACTGCGGTATAGGCCTCTTCGGGGTCCGAATCCGACTTCTCCTCGTCCGATATGCTGTCTTCATCGTCGTGGGGTGCACTTCCCACCGATAATCTTCGGAAATTTGCGGCGTCGGGCTGGTTACTGTCGCTATCGGCCCCCATTCTTGGAAAATCCCACGTCGGCGGGTCCGACCCAACCGGACCATCGTATTGGTCCGCGAGGTGATCCATAACCCTCGACACGAACTCATCCTTCTCGTACTTGCCGGTGACCAACATCTTGTCATCCCACCAATGCGGAGATGTGACCATGGCCCGCCTCCTCTTGGCTGCCACACGGTCATGCATCCCCATCTGCATGTAGTTGACGACGTCGTCGATCTCGGCGTGGGACAGGACGTCAATGCCATCAATTGGCTGATCCGTCCCCTCCTTGGGCTCAAACATGACCTTCATGGGCACCGCCTCCACCCTACGGATGAATGCTTCATCACCCGTCGGCTGGGCTTGCGCCCCATCCACCAGGAAAGTCTTGGTACCCCACGCTTGACCCAGGGAGGGCATTGATACACCCTTGGCGTCGATGAACAACTCCTCCTCTGGCCCGAATGACATCTCGTTCAGGGTGATGGAGTCCAGCGTCGACTTGAGACCCTCCAGCGGACATGGGGTGGATCCTATGCCGGTTATGACCAGGATCCCCTTCGCCCTATCCGCGACGATCTTCTCCACCGTACGTCTGGTGTTATCCAGGGAGCCATGCCAATACATGGGCCCCCACTCCTTCAAACCCCAATGCCTATGCCAGGCTGAGTCTCCTCGATGCCAATGCCTCCTACACTTCCGCAAAAGTGGGGCATCCCGGGAAGCAAAGACGTCCGTCTCGGGCGCTTCGGCTCCCAGCGTCTGGATCATCCTGGCATACACCTGCGGGGCCATTCCATACTCCGTGAGCTGAACTCCACGGTCTCCTCTGGACTTGGCACCCACAGCTTGCACCGCTTGGACGATCCGATCCTCTTCCTCAGCATTCCATTGGGATGATCCACATGCATAGTCCGTGGACAGCCATGTGAGGCATTCATCATCCTCCCGGACCAGCGTTGCGCGATGGGGAAGGGCTCCAATGGCATTTGCCACCATGAAGTCATACCCCATGATCATATCCCAATCTGTAATGTCGGCCACATAGAAGTTCCCGGATAGAGTGCTTGTCTTCGCCAAATCAGGGCGGTTCAAGCGCTCATGCTCCCAGAATTCCATACTGATAGCTGCCTCATCGGTGCCACCACCCATAATCTCACCATTGGCCACCTTCAGGCGTACCGGTCTACGGCTGGGCCGCAGGAGTACCTCCTTGAACAACCCTCTCCGGACCAGGCTCACCTGGGCACCCGTATCCACCAACACATCCACCACCTTCTCCTCTCGTCCGCACCGTACTCGCACTTTCAAGTGCAACTGCCGCTCGTCACCATGAGGCGTATGGATGACTCTCACGGCATGCAACTCTAGCACGTCTGGGTGCATCAGGACTTCAAGGGTATGGTCACGGATGGTGTAGATCTTGGGCTGGTCCTGCCCATCCACGGGGCTCTCGGTGGTCGCTCCTTCCTTCTTGCCATGTCCCTTACCCACATGTACTTCCCTTGGCAGGGCGCTCCAGGGGTTGGGAGTGGCGAAACTCAGTGGTTTTGGCTCTTCTGGAGCCTTCTTTGGCACCCGATGTGCCTTCGCTTTCTCTGGGATTCCACTGATTTCCGAAGGAGAGACCTCCGAGGTCCCACTCCCGTGGGGGCTCCTCTAGACTTGACTTCCCGCAGCCCCTTCAAGCTGCGATCCGCCAGGACTTTGTCCACCACGTTGCTGGGCTTTGAGTTCCTCCAACGTCCTCAACATGTCCTCAGCAACGTCCTCGATCGACCTCACTCGTCGGTCTTGGCCAGGTCCACAACTATAGCCTCTTCCTCCGCCTTTCCCTTGGCCTTTGCCTTGGCCTTTTCCCCCGTCTCCGCCCTTTCGCCTTCCAATCGGCAATCCGCTGCTCCTTGGGCTTCTTCTCGGGGTGGGCGGCGAAGTAGGCCTTCTTGTCCGCCTCATACACCTTGCACTGACGGTGGTCGTGTGCATGGTTGTTTCCCTTGCCATAACAGACCCAGCACCCGTCGTGCTGAGACCTGTACTCCCGGAACGAGAGCGGTGGGTTCCCGATCCTCCTTGGCTCATTGCCCTTCTTGGGTCCCACCCGGCTCCATCTGGACCGATCCTGCCCATGGCCCCTCACGTTGTGCGCGACAAATGCGAAGAAATGGGCCTCCTCGTGATCCTCCCGGGACCAGGTCCAGTGGTCTTGGTCACTTCCACTACCACCCTCCGCGGTGTTGGCCTTGTCCTCCTGGATCTCCCGATGATGGCGGTCTTCTCGGTGGCCTCGTTGTCCATGACCATGTCGATCCTGCACGTGGGCCTTGTTCTTCGCATTGAGCTTCAACTCCACCGTGATGTACTTCACGATCTCGTCCAGGCTCATGCGGGCGAAGATGACCTGCATCCTCAGCGGCTCCCCGCGCCTCCACTCCACGTTGTTGAGGCGCAGCAACCTTTGCCCCATGGTGTCTCCAAATACCTCCACGTACACGGCGTTCTTCAGTCCCAACATCCGGTTGGGCTCGCCCAGGTTCCTCCTGAAGAACTCCATGATACCCGCATGGGTATCCTCCGCCGCCATGATCCTCACCGCCACTCGCTTCTTGGCTCGCTTCTTTTCCTCGTCCTCCACTCGCCTCTTCCAGTGGCCGGGGAGGACGTCCTTCAGCAGGTGGCGGATCTCGCTGGACTTGTTCCAGTCCTCCACCAGCTTGAGGCTCCGTCGGTACTTCCGCAGGTACCGGTTCCACTCCCGGACCCGCAACTCACCGCGGTCCAGCTGCAGCGGGATGGACCACAAGTCCTCCAGCTTCTGGCTCGGAGCGTCCACCCGCTCCTCATCCTCCAACCACTGGAGGCAGCCCTGCTCCGTACGGATGAGTCCTTCCCGGATCTGATCCCGCAGCTCCTCCTTCAGGTCCTGCGCCAGCCGGTGTGGGAATGTCCGGCATACCCACTTGTCCCGCGGCGCTCCCCGCATCTCGCCGACGACCTCCTCGGCGAAGTCCTCCGAATCCAGGATGAAGTCGTCCAGGTTGGAGGGGTTGCCATCATAGTAGGGGATTTTGATTCCCCTGAGGTTGTCAATTCTGATGGCGTCTCCAACGTCACCGGCCACCACTCCACCGAGACGGATACCACCTGTGGCCGGGGGGTGTGAGTACACTCCCCGTACATCCCTCTCCTCCATGGAGTGCGGTCCAGTTGGGCCTGAACCCATGGGGTCTGGAATGCGGGAAGGACTTGTTCCATCGGCTGTCCATATCCCCGTATTGGGGTCCTTCGCCCACAGGTTTCCGCTTGGATGACCTCGACCATGTCCGTCGGCGCTTCCCATCGTTCGCCCCTGCATGGTCTGGCTCTGGATCTCCTCTTCTGCATAAACTGCATGGGCAGCCGTAGTGGTCGGTGGATCCTGGGCGGCATGGGACATCTGTACCGTCAGGCTCCTCGGGTCCGTGATTACGTGCCCTTCCCGCATGGACCCAGCCGGTGCCGTGTGTTCCCCGATTATTGTGGATTCGCTGAACATCGGAACAAAAGGCAGCGCACCCGGGTCAACACGCGGAGGCGCGTACGGTGCCTCTGCAGGGCCGCCCATGGGTTTCTCCATGGCGCTCCTGAGAGTCTTAACCCGCTCCACCAGCTCTGCCGCGGCCGGCTTTACCGGGAGCTCCGGACCCGAGGCGAGGGGCTGTACCTCCTCTAGCCTTTTCAGGCGTCCCGACATGTCCTCCACCAGGTGGAGGAGGCTGTCCACCACTCGCTGCTGCTTCTGCAGGGCCAGCTCCAGATTCTCCCGGTACCGGGCCTGATCCGCTCGCAGCTCCGACATGTCTCTCTCCGCTGCCGACTGGTCATCCAGGATCCCCGCGACGTCCTCCTCTAGACCGTCCTTCGCGTTGTCCAGGCTGTCGAGGCGATGCACGATGGCGTCCATCCCCATTTTCGGATACTGGCCCATGAGGAAGGACATGTGCTCGCAGTGGCACTCAGCGTGCCTTCCACCTGATCCGGCGCATCCCGCGGTTCCCAGCGCCTCGGACTCCTCCGCCTTGGGTGTGTCGCCCATGATATCCCGCGTTGGCTCCGTGTGCCGGGCCACAGGCGCCGTTCTGGCTCTGGCGGGCCTCTCTAACGCCTCGGCGTCATGCTCCAGGCTGGGTTCTGGGGCCGTGTTCGCCCTTGTGGGCGGTCTGGCCGTCTCCTCCGACTCCGAAGGTTGCTCATAGGCTGTCCGATAGCCCTCGGAGTGCCCCTCGGAGTCCCACAGCCTGACCGGGCTGGGGTCCGTATCCATAGCCCCGGCATCCCCTGCCGCGGGCTTGGGTGACCCGCGCTTCCGGTAGCGCCGGGCCCGTCCTCCACTGCTGCCTGAGTGGCATGCCTCCTCAGAGTCCTCCGCGGCGGAGCGGAGGTTGCATGCCTTTCGGCAGCGACGCTCACACATGGAGACCAGGTCCTCCATGTCAAGTCCTCCTCTTCCCAAACGTCGTATTTCTCTTCGGGCTTCAACTTCCGGAGTTCGCCATGCTCCTGAGCGTCTCGGCTCTTCTGTGGCTCAAATCTCCGGCGTGGTCTCCACCGAGTCCACAATACGCACCCGGGGCGTACCTGGGCAGGGCTCATAGGGGCCGAAGTCCCCGGGTCGGCGGTAGGTAGGGGCAGCAGGTACGCCTCTGCTACCATAAAGAAGGTCCCTACCAGGACCGGCCCCCGCTGTGCCCCTTCCGCCTGTTACCCCTGCTGATTTGCTCCGGATCAACGATTGCATTTCTCAAAATCCAGGGTCCAAAATCCAAAAATATAGAAAATAAAATCCTCCTTCAACCCTGAACAGCAACCAGATCCCACCAATACAGCAATAACCCAATTCACAATCCAATCCACACTGCGGGCTTCCGTTCAGCACACCGGTCGTCTCACGGTGGCGGGCATGTACAAGAATTGCACCAAGGAAGAAAGCCCTGAAATTGGCATATGAACACAAATCAAGCAACATTGGGAGAAGAGGTAAACATACACATTCACAGCCATAAACCCCTCACTCCCTGGACTCAAGACCTTCCCTTAACTCACCAACATATTGCCCTGAACCCGGTCAAATGAGATGGCTGAATACCATGTGTCACAAGTCACTACACAAACCCCAAAAATGTGTTCACCCGCAAGCCTCTAAATCCTAGCCCAATAGGGGAGGTGGCGTGTCATGGCCTAGGATGGCACTCAGGACCATGCCCTAGCCCGACATATACTTGGTTGGACCTGGAGTCGAATGGGCTTAGAGATATGCCCCATGAGTTTGAACTCATAACATGCCAAAAAACTGCCAATTCACACCATATTAGCCATATATCAAATATATGCTCAAAATTGAAGTTACCACTTATCCGAAGGCTCAAAGTATGCATGGAATCGAAGTCTAGTATTCATGGAGGATAGAGACCAAAGATCAATGCCCCTGTACATCCCCATTTTACCCTCGAAACCCCTTCGGATATGGGCGCCACACACTGCCCAAGTCAGCCCATGATCTTGAGACCAATTCTTGTAATCCTTCGTGCCCCACCCCAAATGGAGTACGCAATCCCGCATACGGTGGTGTTCAACCCCAAAGCATATGCCAACATATGAACAACATACCATGGTTCGACTCTCCATAGGCCTCTTGCTGTTCGCCGACCAGGTAAGTACACAAAACACAAAAATGAGCAAAAATTGAGGTCAAAAACATGAAAATATGTCCAAATACAAAGTTGTCATGATAGTATATCTCTATGCTCACCCATGATATCCGCTCATGGTTCAATACACAAATGATTGGAACCATTTGCGAACAATTCTCCCACTTGGATCCCCAATCGGGCGCATGGAGATACCTTCGCCACTCATATCTACATGCCCCATGAAAATGGGAGTGCACTCATGGATCTCTTTGCCAAACATACCATGAACAATACATACGCGGTAGACTTAGTCTAGCGCTTTGAATCCCACAATTGGGACATGGGCAAGGCCCTTGTCACGTGTGGCTCCCCATCTCTTCGGCCACACGAAGATATATAACATGGGCGTGAGCATATCAAGACATATACTACCAATATCACACATAGCCCTTAAAATTGGCTCCCACCATGGTATGCCATGCCCCTCCATGGTCAAAACTTTGGGTAAAATGGACGTGGGAAACTAAGGAAAGATGCTATGCAACCGCAAGACTCATGCGCTACACTCGAAAGTCATAATATCAAGTCCGGACACATGGTCAACAAGTTATAAACCAGTTTCTACCATGTTGACCATGATCCTATGATACAACGAGTGTGTGTGACGACTTAAGGTGTTGGACCCTACTAAAAATAAGTTGAGACTAAGGCGCTTGCAACGCAACCTATCTTATTCTCTTTCCTCACACTCGCGCGTAGATATGGCCCTTCAAAGTGGTCCCACGATTCACTTTTGTTTCCCTTATATCTCCAAGTCAAATGGGTGGCAAGTATAAGGGAAACCTGATTTGGGCATAGGGAAAGGAGTATGACCACTCGAAGAAGACCAAATCAAGTGCGGCGATGTCGAAGTCGAAAATCCGATTTCGACATCGCGAAAAACTCAGATTAAAATTTCGAGTGCATATTTAGAAAATTGCGGAAGCAACGAACCCTTTACTGATGAAATCTGACCCTTCATCGGGGTTTCCGCCAAAATATCTGGAAATAACAGTTAACCAATCGGTTACCGCAAAATCGCGAGCCAACTGACAGTCGCCGATACATTGACCATCAGAACGGAAGGCGGAAGAATTACGGAAACATTATGATAAAAAAACCCTGTTGAATTCTGATATTCTGATATATAAATCTCAGCTGGCGGCGCCTCGGTACTGAATATGGCCGCTCATAGCCGGAATGGCCAAATCTATCACACTATCACATCGGGTTAAGTCAGCTGGATGGGAGAGTATGATATCAGCCAATGGCGGCTTGCCGGCACATAGATACACACCCCAAGTGACCAACAGATGGCCACGGGGGTCCGAACCGGCTTCAGTGGGGGCAAAACCTGCGACCTGGCCGCTGCTGTGGCGGAAGAGGCGCAACCACGGGAGCTGGCCAATCAGTGCAGTTAAGGGTCAATGGTAGGCGCCAGGGCAATGTATGTGGGCCAGATGAGGTGCACCTGGTTACCACAGCCCGGGGCGAGCCTCTGGTGGGTACCCCTACAGGGGGTCGATAACCAAGCTACGGCACCCACCAGCCCGAATCCCAGCCAGCGATATTCACGGGTTGCGCCACTCCCGTCGCGTAGCGGCCGGCGTCCCCCCCTGTAGACCCTCAAGTTATATTATACGTGGGCAAGAGGATGCCTCGAAGCTGATTGGGTGCTGGCCCCTGACATGGAGTGCCGGCATGGTATATATCTGGGGTGTGTGAGCAGCTCAGGGCCACGGGGACGTGGAATTGATACCGTGTTACTGTACTATACTAGGGGGCTGGTGCGGTGGGTCGGCGGCGTACATTGTGGGGACATGGGGGCGATGAAAGCTGAGGGCCAGGCTAGGCTGGAGCCTCCCAGAAATCCTGGCTATGCATATACGGATTCTTGCGTGCTGGCAGTGGGATACGTGGAGTCAGGGGTGGTGGGCAATTACGAGTACGCAGATGGCACTGGATTCCGTGGGGTCACGGGAGATGGACGTCTCCACGGTGGCGGGGGTACGCGAACGACGGACAGTCCGCTCTTGCTTCGCCGCATGCGTGCTGCTTTGTTCCTTAGTTGCCGCTCTGCGCCGGACAGGGAAGCCCTTGCTTTCTGCTTGTTGCGATGCTGCTGCGTTGCTGTGTCTTGCCCCATTACCCCCGGCGAACAAACGGGCCAGCGCCCGTCGCCGTTGCTAATGCTAACGCTTTGCAGTTGCCACTGCCCCCAAAGCCTGGTTGACCGGTATCCCCGGTCCTCTGGGTCCTCCGTCATGCTGTGGGCCACCTCAGGCAGCCCTGGGACCCACGAGATCGAGCGACCAACCCCAAGTGGATGAGAAACAATTCTTGGAGCGTATGCAACGACCGTACCCCTCGCATTTGCGTGTTGGCATTGAACATTTCAACAAGGAAACAAACATCCCCTTCATGGATCTACTCATTGTGAGGCTCCACCCTTTGAAGACTAGTGTGTACTGCAAACCCACCCACACATGTTCCTACAGTCCGTGGAACTCAAACACGCCACGGCATGTGAAAGTGGGATGGATTACGGCGGAATGCATTAGATTTTTGAGGTTATGTTCCCATGAAGAGTATTTTTGGATGTGTTGGCGAAGGTTGAAAAGTGCACTTGTACATTTTCGTTACCCGCATCATGTTTATGCCAAACCTCCACGCATGTGGGCGGATCGTGATCGCTACTTGAAGCCCAAGGCGCGCACTACGGGGGTGGTGCATGTCGTACGTGTGCCATTCCATGCATCTTTGCCTATCCCATGGACTGCCTGGTTCACACCCATAAGGAGCAAGTTCAAGAAAGCAACCCCTGACTTGCAGGTGCGTGTTACATTGAAGCCGTCGCCTAATCTACGCTTGTTGTTCCACTCGCGCCGAATGCGTGCGCTTCGTCGTGAGGACTAGTGCACACGTGACTGAATTTTCAATCTGACGATTTAGCCGGACCTAATGGTACAGTTCGATGCCATTTTTCGCGAATCGGCCATTTATGTGGCCCATTGATCGTCATTTTCGCAGATTCTATATTGTCTCTGTGCTGCACATGTGACCTGCGACAGGCGCCGCGACGCGCACACGACAGCAGAAGCGGCAGCGAAAAAATGCAGCTCCACAAGCCTGTCTTTGACAGACTGTGGCACACCGTCAAGTCTGTACCCAATCCTAATGGGAATTCCAATTTTGGAATATTTTCATGTTTGGGGGGGGGGTTTTCAACCCTAACCCCATATCCATGAATAATGTCATTTTTGTGTCCCATAGGATTGTTTTAGCTGAGGAGGACCCTACCTAGGGTCGAAACGCGTCTTGACATTGGAAGTCAGCGGACTTTGTTTGACATTCATTGTTGTGAGTGTTGCCGGGTGCATTTGTCTTGGAACTTAACACAAGTGGAGTTTGGACAATTTTATCGGAGGGTTGCTATATCCGTCGACGACTTTTATCTTTGGGGGCCACCTCAGGCAGCCCTGGGACCCACCGGATCGAGCGAGGCAGGAACCACCTGTCGGCGCGAGATGCCCGGTAACTCCAGTAGACGGCATGATAAGTGGTTATGACTATGACTATGACTATATATATATATATATATATATATATATATATATATATATATATATATATATATATATATATATATATATATATATATATATATATATATATATATGTATATATATATATATATATATGTATATGTATATATATATATATATGTATATATATATATATATGTATATGTATATATATATATGTATATATATATATATATATATGAATATATATATATATATATATATATATATATATATATATATATATATATATACGACTTTTATCTTTGGGGGCCACCTCAGGCAGCCCTGGGACCCACCGGATCGAGCGAGGCAGGAACCACCTGTCGGCGCGAGATGCCCGGTAACTCCAGTAGACGGCATGATAAGTGGTTATGACTATGACTATGACTATATATATATATATATATATATATATATATATATATATATATATATATATATATATGTATATGTATATATATATATATATGTATGTATATACATATGTATATATATATATATATATATATGTATATATATATATATATATATATGAATATATATATATATATATATATATATATATATATATATATATATATATATATATATATATATATATATATATATATATATATATATATATATATATATATATATATATATATATATATATATATATATATATATATATATATATATATATATATATATATATATATATATATATATATATATATATATATATATATATATATATATATATATATATATATATATATATATATATATATATATATATATATATATATATATATATATATATATATATATATATATATATATATATATATATATATATATATATATATATATATATATATATATATATATATATATATATATATATATATATATATATATATATATATATATATATATATATATATATATATATATATATATATATATATATATATATATATATATATATATATATATATATATATATATATATATATATATATATATATATATATATATATATATATATATATATATATATATATATATATATATATATATATATATATATATATATATATATATATATATATATATATATATATATATATATATATATATATATATATATATATTAGCGGAGTCCCCCCCGGCGAATCCGAGGTTCTTCCTCGAAGGGGCCCACGAGCCCAGGGGACGCCACCAGGTTTACATGGCCAAGCCGGACGGAGCTCCCACCGGCAACCCCCCCCCCCCCCCGCATGGGAAGGTGCACTCCATAACCGCCAGCCCCCCCCGCCCCCCCTCAGCCCCCCCGAAAAAAGGGACTCCGGCGCGGAGGGTTGGGGATATAGTCCCATGCCGCGCGGCCATGAATCGACATGGCCCTACACCGGGCGATACACGCCCTCCCCCCCCCTCGCTCAAGAGGGGCCCCCGTCGTCCCCCGGGCAGGGAGCAACCCCCCCCCCCCCCCCCTTCAAGGAACGGCCGCCCTCGGGTGCCCTCGCCCAGCCCCCGAGGGCCTCTCGGGGTTCGCCCTCGAGCCCGCCCAGCCCTTCCACGCCCCCCCCTCACCAGCCGTAGCCCATGGGCCCGCCCGGTCTCCCCCGCGCCGGTCCACAACCACCAGGGACCCGGGCCCCGGAGCCCCGGTGCCCAGCCCCGCCCGCCCCCCCGGTATCCATCCGGCGGGGCCCGTCCCGGTCCGGTTCGGCCGCGAGGGGACGGCGTGGCGCTCCCCCCGCCTCCGCCAGGATTCGCCCCCGTGGATGATGCTCGGGGGGATTCGGCCCCGCCGAGCGGGGTGCGGGCCCCACCGCTGACCGCGGCCCCCCGACTCCGCGAGCGCCCTGGGCTCCCCGGCCGACTTTGGCGAGCCCCGACCGCTCCTCTGCCCCGGTCAGCCGCCCGGTGACGCTCTGCGGCTGAGCTCACCTCACCCCCTCCCCCCCGAGCACGCGCGCACATGCCCCCCCCACACCCCCCCCCCCCCTCTCCGCACACGCCGCCCCTCCCTCCCTGTCCCCTCCCTTCCTTTTCGCATCACAGGTGCAGCGAGAGAACCAACCTCGCGTCGTGACGTCAAGACAACTACGGGCCCCCCACCGCCGGCGAGGGTCCCAGGCATACTCCCTCTCTCCTGCAACCCCCCACCACACGCCAGGGCCGCACCAGCAGTGCTGTGCAGGCCCCCACAGCAACCCCCGCACGCCAGGGCCGCACCAGCAGTGCTGAGCAGGCCCCACAGGAACCCCCACACGCCAGGGCCGCACCAGCAGTGCTGTGCGGGCCCCACAGGAACCCCCACACACCAGGGCCGCACCAGCTGTGCTGAGCAGGCCCCACGGGAACCCCCACACGCCAGGGCCGCACCAGCAGTGCTGAGCGGGCCCCGCAGGAACCCCCACACGCCAGGGCTGCACCAGCAGTGCTGTGCGAGCCCCACAGGAACCCCCACACGCCAGGGCTGCACCAGCAGTGCTGTGCAGGCCCCACAGGAACCCCCGCACACCAGGGCTGCACCAGCAGTGCTGTGCGGGCCCCACAGGAACCCCCACACGCCAGGGCCGCACCAGCAGTGCTGGGCGGGCCCCACAGGAACCCCCACACGCCAGGGCCGCACAAGCAGTGCGGTGCGGGCCCCACAGGAACCCCCGCACACCAGGGCCGCACCAGCAGTGCTGTGCAGGCCCCACAGAAGCCCCCGCACACCAGGGCCGCACCAGCAGTGCTGTGCGGGACCCACAGGGACCCCCGCACACCAGGGCCGCACCAGCAGTGCTGTGCGGGCCCCACAGGACACAGGCAGCGCCCCACCACGCCCGTGCTCGTGCGGTACAGGGGCGCGCAGGCAGAACGCCCCCTCCCCTGACGCGGGGGAGCAGCGGCCGGGAGCAAGGGGAAGCGGGGCCCGGCAGGTGCCCGAACAGGTGGTCCCTCCAGCCTGCCCCCCATCCCGCCTCCGTCGCTCACAGGTCGGGTCACCCTCCCCCCCGCAGTGGGGGAGGGCTCCAGGGTAACACACACAGGTGGCTCCTCCCTCCTCCTCGCGCGCGCACCCCCCCCCCCGACAAGGCAGCCCCCACCCCCCCCCCCCCTCGGTCGTCGTCGGCACACGCCCGGCCAGCGTGACGCCGGCCGACTGCTCCCTTGCGCCCTGCCCAGGGAGAGCGTGTCTGGCAATTTCTCCCGCCGGCACGTGCTGGGTGCCCCCAACAACAACAACAACAATATATATATATATATATATATATATATATATATATATATATATATACATATATATATATATATATATATATATATACATATATATATATATATATATATATATACATATATATATATATACATATATATATATATATATATATATATATGTATATGTATATATATATATATATATATATATATATATAGCGGAGTCCCCCCCGGCGAATCCGAGGTTCTTCCTCGAAGAAGCCCACGGGCCAAGGGGACGCCACTGGGTTTTTTCGGCCATGCCGGACGGCGCTCCCACTGGCAACGCCCCCGGCATGGGTGGGTGCACACAATAACCGCCAGCCCCCCCCCCCCCCTCAGCCCCCCCAAAAAAGGGACTCCCGCGCGGAGGGTTGGGGATATAGTCCCATGCCGCGCGGCCATGAATCGACATTGCCCTACACCGGGCGATACACGCCCTCCCCCCCCCCTCGCTCAAGAGGGGCCCCCGTCGTCCCCGGCGCAGGGAGCAACCCCCCCCCCCTCAAGGAACGGCCGCCCTCGGGAGCCCGCGCCCAGCCCCCGGGGGCCTCTCGGGGTTCGCCCCCGAGCCCGCCCGGCCCTTCCACGCCCCCCCCTCACCAGCCGTAGCCCAGGGGCCCGCCCGGTCTCCCCCGCGCCGGCCCACAACCACCAGGGACCCGGGCCCCGGAGCCCCGGTGCCCAGCCCCGCCCGCCCCCCTGGTATCCATCCGGCGGGGCCCGTCCCGGTCCGGTTCGGCCGCGAGGGGACGGCGTGGCGCTCCCCCCCGCCTCCACCAGGATTCGCCCCCGTGGATGATGCTCGGCGGGATTCGTCCCCGCCGAGCGGGGGGCGGGCCCCACCGCTGACCGCGCCCCCCCCGACACCTCGAGTGCCCCGGGCTCCCTGGGCGACTTTGGCCAGCCCCGGCCGCTCCTCCGCCCGGTCGGCCGCACCTTGACGCTCTGCGGCTGGGCTCACCGCACCCCCGTCCCCCTCGTGCGCGCACCCACCCCCCAGGCCGCAGCCCCCCCCCCCCCCCCCAAACGTGCACGCCGTGCCCCCACCGCCCCCCCACTCTCCAGCCCCTCCTCTCTCAGGTAGCGAAGCCCCCGAGGTGGGCAGCCGCAGGCGCCGACGGACGGCCGGCTTGCGAACAAGAGGACCCCCCGCACGCGGTGGGGGTCCAGGCCTTGCACCCCTTCCCCCTGCCACACGCATCATGGCGTTGCATGTGTCATACCTCCCTCCCTATGCACCATGTGTCATGGCCGCGAGTGGCCTTTGCCTCCCCTCCCCCACACCGAAACCGCACGGGGGGGGGTAAAGGCCCCTGGGCGGGGCCCCGAGAACCCCTGCAGCCGCGCCTCACGACTGGAGGTCGCTGGGGCCCGCCGGTGCGCGGTACGAGCCCCCGCCACCCTCCATCCACCTGCCGCGACCCCCTGACCCCCCCCCCTGTCCCCCCCTGTCCCCCACCCTGGCTGGGGCGGCGCGGCCCGCGCGTGCGGTTCGAGCCCGCGCCGCCCCTTGTTGCATTATACAGGCAGTGCGGGCCGCCAGGAGAGCGGAGGGGCCCCGCACTGCCCCGAGCGCCCCCCCCAACGACAGCTGGCGCTAAAGGCCAACCGGTGCTTGGCGGGCTGTTGTGCAGGGGGGCGAGGCGACCGGGCGCTTCGTACCCGCCCCCAACGGGGGTCTGTACCCACGGCACCGGGCACAGACACCCGTCCGGGGGTAGCCACACCACCACCCACCACAGCACCACGGCCACGGGAGGAACGGAATAGCCCCGGGCAACGGCCTCCCCCAGGCCAAGGGATGGTGCCGACCGCCAGGCTCATCCTGGCCCCCCATTCCCTCTTCATTGTCATCCCCATTTGCCGTCCCGGCCCACAGTCCCCGCGGCGGGTAAGTTCCTGGGGTAGAACCCTAAGAACTTCGGTGACGAAAACACGGGTCGTGGTTTCGCACCCGGCCGACGTGGGGAGCCTCCGCCCCCACGGGACCCCAGGGCACCCCCGCCATCCCAGCCGGGGATAACCTGCCGCCAGCGCCCCAGCCCCCATCCCCAGGCTTTCCGGCCTCGGTTCCCCTGCGTCTTCCTCGCCACATCCTCGTAGTGAACGGCTAGGTAGCAGGCCACACCCCCACACAACCCCACGGCACGCCCCCCACGCGCCCAACGCCGCCCCCGGCCTCCCACCAGGGGCCCAACTCCGGACCGTTGTCTGTCGAGCAGGGCCCCATACCCCCCGCCGCCCTCACGCCACCCCTTTCTCTACCCCACACGACAGCCCCACGCCGCTACGCCCCTGCGCAGCCCGACAATGCTGCGCCCCTGCGTGGCCCCGCGCTGCTGCGCCCCTGCACAGCCCCATGCTGCCGCGCCCATGCACAGCCCCACGCTGCGCCCCTTCGCATCCCCACGCTGCTGCACCCCTGCGCATCCCCACGCTGCAGCGCCCCCGCGCGGCCCCGCGCTGCTGCGCCCCTGCACAGCCCTCGCTGCTGCGCCCGTGCGCGGCCCCACGCCACTGCGCCCCCGTGCAGCCCTCACTGCTGCGCCCCTGCACAGCCCCACGCTGCTGCGCCCCTACACAGCCCCACGCTGCGCCCCTACGCAGCCACATACCACACCTTTGCGCAGCCCCTCGCTGCTGCGCCCCTTTGCAGCCCCACACTGCTCCCAAGCGCAGCCCCACGCTGCTGCGCCCCTGCGCAGCTCCGCACCGCGCCCATACGCGGCCCAATGGTGCACCCCTGCGCAGCCTTCCACCACTGCGCCGCCGCTCGCTGCGCCCCTGCGCAGCCCCACGCTGCTGCGCCCCTGCGCAGCCCCACGCTGCGCCCCTGCGCAGCCCCGCACTGCGCCCCTGTACAGCCACACGCTGCGCCCCAGCGCACCCCCATGCCGCTGCGCCCCTACACAGCCCCCCCACCACTGCGCCGGCCCACACAGCTGCTCTGCGCAGCCCCACGCTGCTGCACCCCTGCGCAGCCTCGCGCTGCTGCGCCCCTGCGCAGCCCCACGCTACGCCCCTGCGCAGCCCCACGCTGCTGCGCCCCTAAGCAGCCCCACGCTGCTGTGCCCCTGCGCAGCCCCACGCTGCACTCCAGCGCAGCCCCACGCTGCTGCGCCCCTGCGCAGCCCTGCGCCGCTGCGCCCCTGTGCAGCCCCATACTACACCTTTGCGCAACGCACAACCCAAGCGCAGCCCCACGCTACGCCCCTGCGCAGCCCCACGCTGCTGCGCCCCTACGCAGCCCCACGCTGCTGCGCCCCTACGCAGCCCCACGCTGCTACGCCCCTGCACAGCCCCACGCTGCACTCCAGCGCAGCCCCACGCTGCTGCGCCCCTGCGCAGCCCCAGGCTACTGCCCCCCTGCGCAGCCCCAGGCTGTTGCGCCCCTGCGCAACCCCGCGCTGCACCCCTGCGCAATCCCACACCACGCCCCTGCGCAGCCCCGCACTGCTACGCCCCTGCGCCGCCCCAAACCGTTGCGCCCCTACGCAGCCCCACGCCACGGCGCCCCTGCACGGCCGCATGCCGCGCCCCGGCGCAGCCCCACGCTGCTACGCCCCTGCGCGGCCCCACCTTGCTGCGCCCCTGCGCGGCCCCGCGCCACTCCCCTGCATGGCCCGATGCCACGCCCGTACGCGGCCCCACGCTGCACTCCTGCACGGCCCCACGCTGCGCCCCTGCCCAGCCCCGCGCTGCGCCCCTGCACAGCCCCACGCTGCTGCGCCCCTACGCAGCCCCGCGCTTCGCATCTGCGCAGCCCCACGCTGTGCCGCTGCGCAGCCCCGCCTTGCGCCCCTGCGCAGCCCCGCACTGCTGTGCCCCTGCGCCGCACCACGCTGCGCCCCTACGCAGCCCCACGCTACGCCCCTACGCGGCCCCACGCTGCTGCGCCCCTTCACGGCCCCATGCCACGCCCCGGCGCAGCCCCACGCTGCTGCGCCCCTGCGCAGCCCCGCGCCGCGCCCCTGCACGGCCCCTTGCCGCGCCCCCGCGCAGCCCCACGCTGTGCCCCTGCGCAGCCCAACGCTGCTGCGCCCCTACGCAGCCCCCCGCTGCGCCCCATTTGCGGCCCCACGCTGCGGCGCCGGCGCAGCCCCGCACTGCTACGCCCCTGCGCAGGCCCACGCTGCTGCGCCCCTGCGCGGCCCCGCGCCATGCCCCTTCACGGCCCCATGCCACGCCCATACGCGGCCCCACGCTGCACTCCTGTGCGGCTCCACTCTGCGCCCCGGCCCAGCCCCACGCTGCGCCCCTGCGCAGCCCCGCACTGTTGCTCCCCTGCGCAACCCCGCGCTGCACCCCTGCGCATCCCCGCACTTCGCCCCTGCGCGGCTTCACGCTGCGCCCCTGCGCAACCCCACGCCGCGCCCCTGCGCAGCCCCGCACTGCTACGCCCCTGCGCCGCCCCAGAATGTTGCGCCCCTACGCAGCCCCACGCCGCGGCGCCCCTGCACGGCCCCATGCCGCGCCCCGGCGCAGCCCCAAGCTGCTACGCCCCTGCGCCGCCCCACCTTGCTGCGCCCCTGCGCGGCCCCGCGCCGCGCCCCTGCATGGCCCGATGCCACGCCCATACGCGGCCCCACGCTGCACTCCTGCGCGGCCCCACGCTGCGCCCCTGCCCAGCCCCGCGCTGCGCCCCTGCACAGCCCCACGCTGCTGCGCCCCTACGCAGCCCCGCGCTTCGCATCTCCGCAGCCCCACGCTGTGCCCCTGCGCAGCCCCGCCTTGCGTCCCTGCGCAGCCCCGCACTGCTGCGCCCCTGCGCCGCACCACGCTGCACCCCTACGCAGCCCGACGCTACGCCCCTACGCGGCCCCACGCTGCTGCGCCCCTTCACGGCCCCATGCCACGCCCCGGCGCAGCCCCACGCTGCTGCGCCCCTGCGCAGCCCCGCGCCGCGCCCCTGCACGGCCCCTTGCCGCGCCCCCGCACAGCCCCACGCTGTGCCCCTGCGCAGCCCAACGCTGCTGCGCCCCTACGCAGCCCCCCGCTGCGCCCCATTGGCGGCCCCACGCTGCGGCCCCGGCGCAGCCCCGCACTGCTACGCCCCTGCGCAGCCCCACGCTGCTGCGCCCCTGCGCGGCCCCGCGCCACGCCCCTTCACGGCCCCATGCGACGCCCATACGCGGCCCCACGCTGCACTCCTGTGCGGCCCCACTCTGCGCCCCGGCCCAGCCCCACGCTGCGCCCCTGCGCAGCCCCACGCTGCTGTGCCCCTGCGCAGCCCCACGCTGCACTCCAGCGCAGCCCCACGCTGCTGCGCCCCTGCGCAGCCCCGCGCCGCTGCGCCCCTGTGCAGCCCCATACTACACCTTTGCGCGACGCACAACCCAAGCGCAGCCCCACGCTGCGCCCCTGCGCAGCCCAACGCTGCTGCGCCCCTACGCAGCCCCACGCTGCTACGCCCCTGCACAGCCCCACGCTGCACTCCAGCGCAGCCCCACGCTGCTGCGCCCCTGCGCAGCCCCAGGCTACTGCACCCCTGCGCAGCCCCAGGCTGTTGCGCCCCTGCGCAACCCCGCGCTGCACCCCTGCGCATCCCCGCACTTCGCCCCTGCGCGGCTTCACGCTGCGCCCCTGCGCAACCCCACGCCGCGCCCCTGCGCATCCCCGCACTGCTACGCCCCTGCGCCGCCCCAAACCGTTGCGCCCCTACGCAGCCCCACGCCGCGGCGCCCCAGCACGGCCCCATGCCGCGCCCCGGCCCAGCCCCACGCTGCTACGCCCCTGCGCGGCCCCACCTTGCTGCGCCCCTGCGCGGCTCCGCGCCGCGCCCCTGCATGGCCCGATGCCACGCCCATACGCGGCCCCACGCTGCACTCCTGCGCGGCCCCACGCTGCGCCCCTGCCCAGCCCCGCGCTGCGCCCCTGCACAGCCCCACGCTGCTGCGCCCCTACGCAGCCCCGCGCTTCGCATCTGCGCAGCCCCACGCTGTGCCCCTGCGCAGACCCGCCTTGCGCCCCTGCGCAGCCCCGCACTGCTGCGCCCCTGTGCCGCACCACGCTGCACCCCTACACAGCCCCACGCGACGCCCCTACGCGGCCCCACGCTGCTGTGCCCCTTCACGGCCCCATGCCACGCCCCGGCGCAGCCCCACGCTGCTGCGCCCCTGGGCAGCCCCGCGCCGCGCCCCTGCACGGCCCCTTGCCGCGCCCCCGCGCAGCCCCACGCTGTGCCCCTGCGCAGCCCAACGCTGCTGCGCCCCTACGCAGCCCCCCGCTGCGAGCCATTTGCGGCCCCACGCTGCGCCCCGGCGCAGCCCCGCACTGCTACGCCCCTGCGCAGCCCCACGCTGCTGCGCCCCAGCGCGGCCCCGCGCCACGCCCCTTCACGGCCCCATGCCACGCCCATACGCGGCCCCACGCTGCACTCCTGTGCCGCCCCACTCTGCGCCCCGGCCCAGCCCCACGCTGCGCCCCTGCGCAGCCCCGCGCTGTTGCTCCCCTGCGCGGCCCCACGCTGCTGCGCCCCTGCGCAGCCCCGCGCCGCGCCCCTGCACGGCCCCTTGCCGCGTCCCCGCACAGCCCCATGCTGTGCCCCTGCGCAGCCCAACGCTGCTGTGCCCCTACGCAGCCCCCCGCTGCGCCCGATTTGCGGCCCCACGCAGCGCCCCTACGCAGCCCGACGCTACGCGCCTACGCGGCCCCACGCTGCTGCGCCCCTTCACGGCCCCATGCCACGCCCCGGCGCAGCCCCACGCTGCTGCGCCCCTGCGCAGCCCCGCGCTGCGCCCCTGCGCAGCCGCGCGCCGCGCCACTGCACGGCCCCTTGCCACGCCCCCGTGCAGCCCCACGCTGTGCCCCTGCGCAGCCCAACGCTGCTGCGCCCGTACGCAGCCCAACGCTGTGCCCCATTCGCGGCCCAACGCTGCGATTCGGCGCAGCCCCGCACTGCTACGCCCCTGCGCGGCCCCGCGCCGCGCCCCTTCACGGCCACATGCCACACCCATACGCGGCCCCACGCTGCACTCCTGCGCGCTGTGCCCCGGCCCAGCCCCGCGCTGCGCCCCTGCGCAGCCCCACACTGCTGCGCCCTGGCGCCGCCCCACACTGCTGCACCCCTGCGCCGCACCACACTGCGCCCCTTCGCAGCCCCACGCTGCGCCCCTACGCAGCCCCGCGCTGCGCCCCTGCGCAGCCCCACGCTGCTGCGCCCCTCCACGGCCCCATGCCGCGCCCATGCGCGGCCCCGCGCTGCGCCCCTGCGCAGCCCCACGCTGCTGCGCCCCTGCGCAGCCCCACACAGCTGCGCGCCTGCGCCGCACCACGCTGCACCCCTGCGCAGCCCCACGCTGCACCCCTACTCAGCCCCACGCTGCGCCCCTGCGCAGCCCCACGCTGCTGCACCCCTGCGCAGCCCCACGCTTCTGCGCCCCTGCGCAGCCCCACGCTGCGCCCATGCGCAGCCCAGCGCTGCTGCGCCCCTGCGCAGCCCCACGCTGCGCCCCTGCAAATCCCCATGCCGCGCCAATGCGCGGCCCCACGCTGAACTCCTGCGCGGCCCCACGCTGCGCCGCTGCGCAGCCCCGCACTGCTGCGCCCCTGCGCCGCACCACGCTGCGCCCCTACGCAGCCCCACGCTGCGCCCCTGCGCGGCCCCATACCACGCCCCGGCGCAGCCCCACGCTGCACTCCTGTGCGGCCCCACGCTGCCCCCCTGCGCAGCCCCGCACTGCGCCCCTGCGCAGCTCCAAGTTGCTGCGCCCCCACGCAGCCCCACGCTGTGCCCCTGCGCAGCCCAACGCTGCGCCCCATGCGCGGCCCGATGACACGCCCATACGCGGCCCCACGCTGCACTCCCGCGCGGCCCCACGCTGCGCCCTGGCCCAACCCCGCGCTGCGCCCCTGCGCAGCCCCGCGCTGCTGCTCCCCTGCGCGGCCCCACGCTGCTGCGCCCCTGCGCAGCCAAGCGCTGCGCCCCTGCGCAGCCCCACACAGCTGCGCCCCGGCGCCGCCCCACACTGCTGCGCCCCTGCGGAGCCCAACGCTGCGCCCCTATGCAGCCCCACGCTGCGCCCCTGCGCAGCCCCACACTGCTGCGCCCCTGCGACGCCCCACACTGCTGCGCCCCTGCGCCGCACCACGCTGCGCTCCTGCGCAGCCCCATACTGCTGCACCCCTCCACTGCCCCACGCTGCTGCGCCCCTGCGCAGCCCCACGCTGCTGCACCCCTCCACGGCCCCACGCTGCTGCGCCCCTGCGCAGCCCCAAGCTGCGCCCCTACGCAGCCCCACACTGCTGCGCCCCTGCGCAGCCCCACACTGCTGCGCCCCTGCGCCGCACCACGCTGCGCCCCTGCGCAGCCCCACGCTGCGCCCCTACGCAGCCCCACGCTGCGCCCCTACGCAGCCCCACGCTGCTGCACCCCTGCGCAGCCCCGCGCTGCGCCCCTGCACAGCCCCACACTGCTGCGCCCCGGCGCCGCCCCACACTGCTGCACCCCTGCGCCGCACCACGCTGCGCCCCTGCGCAGCCCCACGCTGCGCCCCTGCGCAGCCCCGCGCTGCGCCCCTGCGCAGCCCCGCGCTGCTGCTCCCCTGCGCGGCCCCACGCTGCTGCTCCCCTGCGTAGCCAAGCGCTGCGCCCCTGCGCAGCCCCACACAGCTGTGCCCCGGCGCCGCCCGACACTGCTGCGCCCCTGCGCAGCCCCACGCTGCGCCCCTGCGCAGCCCCAAGTTGCTGCGCCCCCACGCAGCCCCACGCTGTGCCCCTGCGCAGCCCAACGCTGCGCCCCGTTCGCGGCCCCATGCCACGCCCATACGCGGCCCCACGCTGCACTCCCGCGCGGCCCCACGCTGCGCCCCCGTGCAGCCCCACGCTGTGCCCCTGCGCAGCCCAACGCTGCTGTGCCCCTACGCAGCCCCCCGCTGCGCCCCATTCGCGGCCCCACGCTGCGCCCCGGCGCAGCCCCGCGCTGCTACGCCCCTGCGCAGCCCAACGCTGCTGCGCCCCTGCGCGGACCCGCGCCGCGCCCCTTCACAGCCCCATGCCACACCCATACGCGGCCCCACGCTGCACTCCTGCGCGCTGCGCCCCGGCCCAGCCCCGCGCTGCGCCCCTGCGCCAGCCCCGCGCTGCTGCTCCCCTGCGCGGCCCCACGCTGCTGCGCCCCTGCGCAGCCCCGCGCTGCGCCCCTGCGCAGCCCCACACTGCTGCGCCCCGGCGCCGCCCCACACTGCTGCACCCCTGCGCCGCACCACACTGCGCCCCTGCGCAGCCCCACGCGGCGCCCCTACGCAGCCCCGCGCTGCGCCCCTGCGCAGCCCCACGCTGCTGCGCCCCTCAACGGCCCCATGCCCCGCCCATGCGCGGCCCCGCGCTGCGCCCCTGCGCAGCCCCGCACTGCTACGCCCCTGCGCAGCCCCACGCTGCTGCGCCCCTGCGCGGCCCCGCGCCACGCCCCTTCACAGCCCCATGCCACGCCCATACGCGGCCCCAAGCTGCACTCCTGTGCGGCCCCACTCTGCGCCCCGGCCCAGCCCCACGCTGCGCCCCTCCGCAGCCCCGCGCTGTTGCTCCCCTGCGCGGCCCCACGCTGCTGCGCCCCTGCGCAGCCCCGCGCCGCGCCCCCGCACGGCCCCTTGCCGCGCCCCCGCACAGCCCCATGCTGTGCCGCTGCGCAGCCGAACGCTGCTGTGCCCCTACGCAGCCCCCCGCTGCGCCCGATTTGCGGCCCCACGCAGCGCCCCTACGCAGCCCCACGCTACGCGCCTACGCGGCCCCACGCTGCTGCGCCCCTTCACGGCCCCATGCCACGCCCCGGCGCAGCCCCACGCTGCTGCGCCCCTGCGCAGCCCCGCGCTGCGCCCCTGCGCAGCCCCGCGCCGCGCCCCTGCACGGCTTCTTGCCGCGCCCCCGCGCAGCCCCACGCTGTGCCCCTGCGCAGCCCAACGCTGCTGCGCCCCTACGCAGCCCAACGCTGCGCCCCATTCGCGGCCCAACGCTGCGCCCCGGCGCAGCCCCGCACTGCTACGCCCCTGCGCAGCCCCACGCTGCTGCGCCCCTGCGGGGCCCCGCGCCAGGCCCCTTCAGGGCCCCATGCCACACCCATACGCGGCCCCACGCTGCACTGCTGTGCGGCCCCACGCTGCGCCCCGGCCCAGCCCGACGCTGCGCCCCTGCGCAGCCCCGCGCTGCTGCTCCCCTGCGCGGCCCCACGCTGCTGCGCCCCTGCGCAGCCCCGCGCCGCGCCCCTGCACGGCCCCTTGCCGCGCCCCCGTGCAGCCCCACGCTGTGCCCCTGCGCAACCCAACGCTGCTGTGCCCCTACGCAGCCCCCCGCTGCGCGCCATTCGCGGCTCCACGCTGCGCCCCGGCGCAGCGCCGCGCGGCTACGCCCCTGCGCAGCCCAACGCTGCTGCGCCCCTGCGCGGCCCCGCGCCGCGCCCCTTCACGGCCCCATGCCACAGCCATACGCGGCCCCACGCTGCATTCCTGCGCGCTGTGCCCCGGCCCAGCCCCGCGCTGCGCCCCTGCGCCAGCCCCGCGCTGCTGCTCCCCTGCGCGGCCCCACGCTGCTGCGCCCCTGCGCAGCCCCGCGCTGCGCCCCTGCGCAGCCCCACACTGCTGCGCCCCGACGCCGCCCCACACTGCTACACCCCTGCGCCGCACCACACTGCGCCCCTGCGCAGCCCCACGCTGCGCCCCTACGCGGCCCCGCGCTGCGCCCCTGCGCAGCCCCACGCTGCTGCGCCCCTCCACGGCCCCATGCCGCACCCATGCGCGGCCCCGCGCTGCGCCCCTGCGCAGCCCCACGCTGCTGCGCCCCTGCGCAGCCCCACGCTGCTGCGCCCCCGCGCAGCCCCACACAGCTGCGCGCCTGCGCCGCACCACGCTGCACCCCTGCGCAGCCCCACGCTGCACCCCTACTCAGCCCCACGCTGCGCCCCTGCGCAGCCCCACGCTGCTGCACCCCTGCGCAGCCCCACGCTGCTGCGCCCCTGCGCAGCCCCACGCTGCGCACCTGCGCAGCCCAGCGCTGCTGCGCCCCTGCGCAGCCCCACGCTGCGCCCCTGCGCATCCCCATGCCGCGCCAATGCGCGGCCCCACGCTGAACTCCTGCGCGGCCCCACGCTGCGCCGCCGCACAGCCCCGCACTGCTGCCTCCCTGCGCCGCACCACGCTGCGCCCCTACGCAGCCCCACGCTGCGCCCCTGCGCGGCCCCACGCTGCTGCGCCCCTTCACGGCCCCATACCCCGCCCCGGCGCAGCCCCACGCTGCACTCCTGCGCGGCCCCACGCTGCCCCCCTGCGCAGCCCCGCACTGCGCCCCTGCGCAGCTCCAAGTTGCTGTGCCCCCACGCAGCCCCACGCTGTGCCCCTGCGCAGCCCAACGCTGCGCCCCGTTTGCGGCCCCATGACACGCCCATACGCGGCCCCACGCTGCACTCCCGCGCGGCCCCACGCTGCGCCCTGGCCCAACCCCGCGCTGCGCCCCTGCGCAGCCCCGCGCTGCTGCTCCCCTGCGCGGCCCCACGCTGCTGCGCCCCTGCGCAGCCAAGCGCTGCGCCCCTGCGCAGCCCCACACAGCTGCGCCCCGGCGCCGCCCCACACTGCTGCGCCCCTGCAGAGCCCAACGCTGCGCCCCTACGCAGCCCCACGCTGCGCCCCTGCGCAGCCCCACGCTGCTGCACCCCTCCACGGCCGCACGCTGCTGCGCCCCTGCGCGGCCCCACACTGCTGCGCCCCTGCGACGCCCCACACTGCTGCGCCCCTGCGCCGCACCACGCTGCGCCCCTGCGCAGCCCCATACTGCTGCACCCCTCCACTGCCCCACGCTGCTGCGCCCCTGCGCAGCCCCACGCTGCTGCACCCCTCCACGGCCCCACGCTGCTGCGCCCCTGCGCAGCCCCAAGCTGCGCCCCTGCGCAGCCCCACACTGCTGCGCCCCTGCGCAGCCCCACACTGCTGAGCCCCTGCGCCGCACCACGCTGCGCCCCTGCGCAGCCCCACGCTGTGCCCCTACGCAGCCCCACGCTGCGCCCCTGCGCAGCCCCTTGCTGCTGCACCCCTTCACGGCCCCATGCTGCTGCTGCTAAGCCCCACGCTGCTGCGCCCCTGCGCAGCCCCACGCTGCGCGCCTGCGCAGCCCCACGCTGCTGCGCCCCTGCGCAGCCCCGCGCTGCGCCCCTGCACAGCCCCACACTGCTGCGCCCCGGCGCCGCCCCACACTGCTGCAGCCCTGCGCCGCACCACGCTGCGCCCCTGCGCAGCCCCACGCTGCGCCCCTGCGCTGCCCCGCGCTGCGCCCCTGCGCAGCCCCGCGCTGCTGCTCCCCTGCGCGGCCCCACGCTGCTGCGCCCCTGCGTAGCCAAGCGCTGCGCCCCTGCGCAGCCCCACACAGCTGCGCCCCGGCGCCGCCGGACACTGCTGCGCCACTGCGCAGCCCCACGCTCCGCCCCTGCGCAGCCCCAAGTTGCTGCGCCCCCACGCAGCCCCACGTTGTGCCCCTGCGCAGCCCAACTCTGCGCCCCGTTCGCGGCCCCATGCCACGCCCATACGCGGCCCCACGCTGCACTCCCGCGCGGCCCCGCGCTGCGCCCCTGCGCAGCCCCACACTGCTGCGCCCCGGCGCCGCCCCACACTGCTGCACCCCTGCGCCGCACCACACTGCGCCCCTGCGCAGCTCCACGCTGCGCCCCTACGCGGCCCCGCGCTGCGCCCCTGCGCAGCCCCACGCTGCTGCGCCCCTCCACGGCCCCATGCCGCGCCCATGCGCGGCCCCGCGCTGCGCCCCTGCGCAGCCCCACGCTGCTGCGCCCCTGCGCAGCCCCACGCTGCTGCGCCCCTGCGCAGCCCCACACAGCTGCGCGCCTGCGCCGCACCACGCTGCACCCCTGCGCAGCCCCACGCTGCACCCCTACTCAGCCCCACGCTGCGCCCCTGCGCAGCCCCACGCTGCTGCACCCCTGCGCAGCCCCACGCTGCTGCGCCCCTGCGCAGCCCCACGCTGCGCACCTGCGCAGCCCAGCGCTGCTGCGCCCCTGCGCAGCCCCACGCTGCGCCCCTGCGCATCCCCATGCCGCGCCAATGCGCGGCCCCACGCTGAACTCCTGCGCGGCCCCACGCTGCGCCGCCGCACAGCCCCGCACTGCTGCGCCCCTGCGCCGCACCACGCTGCGCCCCTACGCAGCCCCACGCTACGCCCCTGCGCGGCCCCACGCTGCTGCGCCCCTTCACGGCCCCATACCCCGCCCCGGCGCAGCCCCACGCTGCACTCCTGCGCGGCCCCACGCTGCCCCCCTGCGCAGCCCCGCACTGCGCCCCTGCGCAGCTCCAAGTTGCTGTGCCCCCACGCAGCCCCATGCTGTGCCCCTGCGCAGCCCAACGCTGCGCCCCGTTTGCGGCCCCATGACACGCCCATACGCGGCCCCACGCTGCACTCCCGCGCGGCCCCACGCTGCGCCCTGGCCCAACCCCGCGCTGCGCCCCTGCGCAGCCCCGCGCTGCTGCTCCCCTGCGCGGCCCCACGCTGCTGCGCCCCTGCGCAGCCAAGCGCTGCGCCCCTGCGCAGCCCCACACAGCTGCGCCCCAGCGCCGCCCCACACTGCTGCGCCCCTGCGGAGCCCAACGCTGCGCCCCTACGCAGCCCCACGCTGCGCCCCTGCGCAGCCCCACGCTGCTGCACCCCTCCACGGCCGCACGCTGCTGCGCCCCTGCGCGGCCCCACACTGCTGCGCCCCTGCGACGCCCCACACTGCTGCGCCCCTGCGCCGCACCACGCTGCGCCCCTGCGCAGCCCCATACTGCTGCACCCCTCCACTGCCCCACGCTGCTGCGCCCCTGCGCAGCCCCACGCTGCTGCACCCCTCCACGGCCCCACGCTGCTGCGCCCCTGCGCAGCCCCAAGCTGCGCCCCTGCGCAGCCCCACACTGCTGCGCCCCTGCGCAGCCCCACACTGCTGAGCCCCTGCGCCGCACCACGCTGCGCCCCTGCGCAGCCCCACGCTGTGCCCCTACGCAGCCCCACGCTGCGCCCCTGCGCAGCCCCTTGCTGCTGCACCCCTTCACGGCCCCATGCCGCGCCCCGGCTAAGCCCCACGCTGCTGCGCCCCTGCGCAGCCCCACGCTGCGCGCCTGCGCAGCCCCACGCTGCTGCGCCCCTGCGCCGCCCCGCGCTGCGCCCCTGCACAGCCCCACACTGCTGCGCCCCGGCGCCGCCCCACACTGCTGCAGCCCTGCGCCGCACCACGCTGCGCCCCTGCGCAGCCCCACGCTGCGCCCCTGCGCAGCCCCGCGCTGCGCCCCTGCACAGCCCCGCGCTGCTGCTCCCCTGCGCGGCCCCACGCTGCTGCGCCCCTGCGTAGCCAAGCGCTGCGCCCCTGCGCAGCCCCACACAGCTGCGCCCCGGCGCCGCCGGACACTGCTGCGCCACTGCGCAGCCCCACGCTGCGCCCCTGCGCAGCCCCAAGTTGCTGCGCCCCCACGCAGCCCCACGTTGTGCCCCTGCGCAGCCCAACTCTGCGCCCCTTTCGCGGCCCCATGCCACGCCCATACGCGGCCCCACGCTGCACTCCCGCGCGGCCCCACGCTGCGCCCGGGCCCAGCCCCGCGCTGCGCCCCTGCGCAGCCCCGCGCTGCTGCTCCCCTGCGCGGCCCCACGCTGCTGCGCCCCTGCGCAGCCAAGCGCTGCGTTCCCGCGCAGCCCCACACAGCTGCGCCCCGGCGCCGCCCCACACTGCTGCGCCCCTGCGGAGCCCAACGCTGCGCCCCCACGCAGCCCCACGCTGCGCCCCTGCGCAGCCCCACGCTGCTGCACCCCTCCACGGCCGCACGCTGCTGCGCCCCTGCGCAGCCCCACGCTGCTGCACCCCTTCACAGCCCCATGCCGCGCCCCGGCTCAGCCCCACGCTGCTGCGCCCCTGCGCAGCCCCACGCTGCTGCGCCGCTGCGCCGCACCACGCTACGCCCCTGCGCAGCCCCACGCTGCGCCCATACGCAGCTCCACGCTGCGCCCCTGGGCAGCCCCACGCTGCTGCACCCCTCCACGGCCCCATGCAACGCCCCGGCTCAGCCCCACGCTGCTGCGCCCCTGCGACGCCCCACACTGCTGCGCCCCTGCGCCGCACCACGCTGCGCCCCTGCGCAGCCCCACACTGCTGCACCCCTCCACGGCCCCACGCTGTTGCGCCCCTGCGCAGCCCCACGCTGCTTCAGCCCTCCACGGCCCCACGCTGCTGCGCCCCTGCGCAGCCCCGAGCTGCGCCCCTGCGCAGCCCCACACTGCTGCGCCCCTGCGCAGCCCCACACTGCTGCGCCCCTGCGCCGCACCACGCTGCGCCCCTGCGCAGCCCCACGCTGCGCCCCTACGCAGCCCGACGCTGCGCCCCTGCACAGCCCCACGCTGCTACACCCCTTCACAGCCCCATGCCGCGCCCCGGCTCAGCCCCACGCTGCTGCGCCCCTGCGCGGCCCCACACTGCTGCGCCCCTGCGCAGCCAAGCGCTACGCCCCTGCGCAGCCCCACGCTGCGCCCCTACGCAGCCCCACGCTGCGCCCCTGCGCAGCCCCACGCTGCTGCACCCCTTCACGGCCCCATGCCGCGCCCCGGCTTAGCCCCACGCTGCTGCGCCCCTGCGCAGCCCCACGCTGCGCCCTTGCGCAGCCCCACACTGCTGCGCCCCAGCGCCGCCCCACACTGCGGAGCCCCAAGCTGCGCCCCTGCGCAGCCCCGCGCTGCGCCCCTGCGCAGCCCCGCGCTGCTGCTCCCCTGCGCGGCCCCACGCTGCTGCGCCCCTGGGTAGCCAAGCGCTGCGCCCCTGCGCAGCCCCACACAGCTGCGCCCCGGCGCCGCCCCACACTGCTGCGCCCCTGCGCAGCCACACGCTGCGCCCCTACGCAGCCCCATGCTGTGCTCTTGCGCAGCCCCACGCTGCTGCACCCCTCCACGGCCCCACGCTGCTGCGCCCCTGCGCGGCCCCGCGCTGCGCCCCTGCGCAGCCCCACACTGCTGCGCCCCTGCGATGCCCCACACTGCTGCGCCCCTGCGCCGAACCACGCTGCGCCCCTGCGCAGCCCCACACTGCTGCACCCCTCGACGGCCCCACGCTGCTGCGCCCCTTCGCAGCCCCACGCTGCTGCACCCCTCCACGGCCCCACGCTGCTGCGCCCCTGCGCAGCCCCACGCTGCGCCCCTGCGCAGCCCCACACTGCTGAGCCCCTGCGCATCCCGACACTGCTGCGCCCCTGCGCCGCACCACGCTGCGCCCCTGCGCAGCCCCACGCTGCGCCCCTACGCAGCCCCACGCTGCGCCCCTGCGCAGCCCCACGCTGCTGCACCCCTTCACAGCCCAATGCCGCGCCCCGGCTCAGCTTCACGCTGCTGCGCCCCTGCGCAGCCCCACACTGCCACCCTGCGCAGCCCCACGCTGCTGCGCCCCTGCGCAGCCCGGCGCTGCGCCCCTGCACAGCCCCACACTGCTTCGCCCTGGCGCCGCCGCACACTGCTGCGCCCCTGCGCCGCACCACGCTGCGCCCCTGCGCAGCCCCACGCTGCGCCCCTACGCAGCCTCACGCTGCCCCCCTGCGCAGCCCCACGCTGCTGCACCCCTCCACGGCCCCATGCCGCGACCATGCGCGGCCCCGCGCTGCGCCCCTGCGCGGCCCCCGCTGCGCCCCTGCGCAGCCCCACACTGCTGTGCCCCTGCGCCGCTCCACACTGCTACGCCCCTGCGCCGCACCACCCTGCGCCCCTGCGCAGCCCCACGCTGTGCCCCTACTCAGCCCCACGCTGCGCCCCTGCGCAGCCCCAAGCTGCTGCGCCCCTTCACGGCCCCATTCCGCTCCCCGGAGCAGCCCCACACTGCTGCGCCCCTGCGCAGCCCCACACTGCGACCCTGCGCAGCCCCGCACCGGGCCCTCGCGCAGCCCCACGCTGCGCCCCTGCGCAGCCCACCGCTGCTGCGCCCCTGCGCAGCCACACGCCGCGCCCCTGCGCGGCCCCATGCCGCGCCCATGCGCGGCCCCGCGCCGCGCTTGCACGGCCCCATGCCGCGCCCATGCGCGGCCCCGCGCTGCGCCCCTGCGCAGCCCCGCACCGCGCCCCTGCGCGGCCCCATGCCGCGCCGATACGCGGCCCCACGCCGAGCTCCTCCACGGCCCCACGCCGCACCCCTGCGCGGCCGCACGCTGCACCCCTGCGCAGCCCCACGCTGCGCCCCTGCGCAGCCCCGCGCTGTACCCCTGCGCAGCCCCACGCTACTGCGCCCCTGCACGGCCCCATGCCGCGCCCATGCGCGGCCCCGCGCTGCGCCCCTGCGGAACCCCGCACCGCGCCCCTGCGCCGCCCCATGCCGCGCCGATACGCGGCCCCACGCCGCGCTCCTCCGCGGCCCCACGCCGGACCCCTGCGCGGCCGCACGCTGCACCCTTGCGCAGCCCCACGCTGCGCCCCTGCGCAGCCCCGCGCTGTACCCCTGCGCAGCCCCACGCTGCTGCGCCCCTGCGCCGCCCCACATTGCTGCGCCCCTGCGCCGCACCACGCTGTGCCCCTGCACAGCCCCTACGCAGCCCCACGCTGCGCCCCTGCGCGGCCCCACACTGCTGCGCCCCTGCGCAGCCCCACACGGCTGCGCCCCTGCACCGCGCCACGCTGCGCCCCTGCGCAGCCCCTACGCAGCCCCACGCTGCTCCCCTGCGCGGCCCCATGTCGCGCCCCGGCGCAGCCCCACGCTGCGCCCTTGCCGCTGGTCCCGCAGCCCACAGAGGGGCCCTCATCGGGCGCGCCGACGCCCTTGCACACGCGCCCCCCGCAGCCTGGCCTGCGCGGCGCGCGTGCCCCTGGCGCGTCCGCCGACCCCATGGAGTGGGGCTCTCAGGGTCGCCGCCGACCACCGGCCGGTCCGCCCGCGCCGCCCCGCGGCCGCCACGGGCCCCGCACCCGCATGGCGCCGCTTCCGCCTCGGCCGCCTGCCGCTACCCACGCGCCCGGCCCCGGCCTCGGCCCCCAGGCCACGCTTCCAGCTTGCCGCTGGTCCCCCGGCCCGCAGTGAGGCCCTTCCAAGCCCCCCCCTCACCAGCCGCAGCCCAGGGGCCCGCCCGGTCCCCCCCGCGCCGGCCCACAACCACCAGGGACCCGGGCCCCGGAGCCCCGGTGCCCGGCCCCGCCCGCCCCCCCGGTATCCATCCGGCGGGGCCCGTCCCGGTCCGGTTCGGCCGCGAGGGGACGGCGTGGCGCAACCCCCGCCTCCACCAGGATTCGCCCCCTCGGATGATGCTCGACAGGATTCGTCCCCGCCGAGCGGGGTGCGGGCCCCACCGCTGACCGCGCCCCCCCCGAACACCTCGAGCGCCCCGGGCTCCCCAGGCCGACTATGGCCAGCCCCGGCCGCTCCTCCGTCCGGTCGGCCGCACGGTGACGCTCCACGCTGCGCCCTTGCCGCTGGTCCCGTAGCCCACATAGGGGCCCTCATCGGGCGCGCCGGCGCCCTTGCACACGCGCCCCCCGCAGCCTGGCCTGCGCGGCGCGCTTGCCCCCGGCGCGCCCGCCGATGCCATGGAGTGGGGCTCTCAGGGCCGCCGCCGACCACCGGCCGGTCCGCCCGCGCCGCCCCGCGGCCGCCACGGGCCCCGCACCCGCATGGCGCCGCTTCCGCCTCGGCCGCCCGCCACTACCCACACGCCCGGCCCCGGCCTCGGCCCCCAGGCCACGCTTCCAGCTTGCCGCTGGTCCCGCGGCCCGCAGTGAGGCCCGCATCGGGCGCGCCGACGCCCTTGCACACGCGCCCCCCAAGGCCAGACCTGCGCGGCGCGCGTGCCCCTGGCGCGCCCGCCGACCCCATGGAGTGGGGCTCTCAGGGCCACCGCCGGCCGCCGGCCGGTCCGCCCAGACCGCCCCGCGACCGCCACGGGCCCCGCACCCGCAAGGCGCCGCCTCTGCCTCGGCCGCCCGCCGCTACCCACGCGCCCGGCCCAGGCCTGGACCCCCCCCGCCGGCCGTGCCACGCGGCCTCCTGCACACGGGACACAGGAACGGGCACCAGGCGACAGACCATACATAGTCCCCGCCCCCTCCACCCCCTTACTCCACCTCCGCACAGGACGTAGCCCCCTCCCCCGTCGCGGGGGAGTGGTGGCTGGAAGCAAGGGGAACTGGGGCCCCGCAGGTCCCCAAACAGGTGGTCCCTCCATCCCGCCCCCCATTCCGCCTCCGTTTCGCACTGGTGTGCACGCCCTCCCCCCACGGCGGGGGAGGGAACCAGGGTCGCATGGGCACGTGGTCCCTCTCACAGCGACACACGCCCCCTCCCCCCCACAGACAGAAGGCGAAACCCCCCCCCCCCCTCAGTCGTCGTAGGCACACGCCCGGCGAGCGTGACGCCGGCCGACTGCTCCCTTGCGCCCTGCCCAGGGAGATATACATATATATATATATACATATATATATATATATATATATATATATATATATATATATATATATATATATATATATATATATATATATATATATATATATATATATATATATATATATATATATATATATATATATATATATATATATATATATATATATATATATATATATATATATATATATATATATATATATATATATATATATATATATATATATATATATATATATATATATATATATATATATATCATAGTCATAGTCATAACCACTTATCATGCCGTCTACTGGAGTTACCGGGCATCTCGCGCCGACATGTGGTTCCTGCCTCGCTCGATCCCGTGGGTCCCAGGGCTGCCTGAGGTGGCCCACAGCATGACGGAGGACTCAGAGGACCGGGGATACCGGTCAACCAGGCTTTGGGGGCAGTGGCGAATGCAAAGCGTTAGCATTAGCAACGTCGACGGACGCTGGCCCGTTCGTTCGCCGGGGGTAAGGGGGCAAGGCACAGCAATGCAGCAGCATCGCAGCAAGCAGAAAGCAATGGCTTCACCGTCCGGCGCAAATCAGCAATCAAGGCACAAAGCAGCACGCATGCGGCGAAGCAAGAGCGGACTCTCCGTCGTTCGCGTACCCCCGCCACCGTGGAGACGTCCAGTACCCGGGACCCAACGTAACCCACTGTCAGCTGCGTACTCGTAAATACCCACCACCCCTGACTCCTCATATCCCACTGCCAGCACGCAATAACCCTTTTATGCACAGCCAGGATTCCTGGGATGCTCCAGCCTAGACTGGCCCTCAGCCTGCATCGCCCCCGTGTCCCCACAATGTACGCCGCCAACCCACCGCATCAGTCCCCTAGCATAGTACAGAAACACGGTATCAACTCAACGTCCCCGTGGCCCTGAGCTGCACCCACACCCCGGATATATATACTGTGCCGGCACTCCTTGTCAGGGGCCATTACCCAATCAGCTTCGAGGCATCCTCTTTCCCACGTATAATATAACCTGAGGGTCTACAGGGGGGACGCTGGCCGCTACGCGACGGGAGTGGCGCAACCGGTGAATATCGCTGGCTGAGATTCGGGCGGGTGGGTGCCGTAGCTTGATTATCGACTCCCTGTAGGGGTACCCACCAGAGGCTCGCCCCGGGCTGTGGTAACCAGGTGCACCTCATCTGGCCCACATACGTTGCCCTGGCGCCTGGCCTTGACCCTTACCTGCACTGATTGGCCAGCTCCCGTGGTTGCGCCTCTTCCGCCACAGCAGCGGCCAGGCCGCAGGTTCGGCCCCCACTGACGACGTGGCGAGCCTACTTATAGCATTGGCCCGCGCGTCACCCCCCGGACCACTCAGCATGCTGCTCCTCCTCTCTCCCCGCCTCTAGCCGACCGGACCAGCACCCCCCAGGGGTAAGTCGTTACAATGGTGAGGCGACCGCATACTCTTCGCTACGACGCCGCGCAGTACCGCTGTTGCCACGCCGATGCCATCTGCGAGCCGCCACCACACGCACCACCGCAACCGCAGGGCCATGGTCAGAGGTTAGACTATGTACATGCCCGCAGGCACGGTCCCTCTAGTTTGTTAACGGGGCCGGAGGATGCCCCCACGCGCCCCCTGAGTTGTTAGAGGGGTCAAGGGGACACCCCAGTACTGCCATGCATCCCCGCAGCTAGCCACCTTAACGGTTCCCCAGTACCGCCGCGTACCCCCACCGTACGGACCCCAGTACCGCCGCGTATACCCCAAAGACGCTAGTACACCGTCACCTTGAACTCCGCGTGCCCCTCGTGAGTGCTCCTCCCAGGCTGCCACGCCGTCTCAAGTACGCCCGCCATACTGTCCACCTGACGACCTCGACGTCACATCCCTCTACGCACACATCACCACTTCGTCGCCGCTCCCGGGGTCTGCAGGCTGTCTCCGCAACCCCGTGTAACACTCCCAGGGGGCGCCGCAACGCGTGCACCGTAGCGCCAGCAACGATGTCGCCCGCCCCCTGACAACTCCGTGCACCCCCGGTGTATCCCGAGCAACCACTCCAAATACTGCCGTAGCCAGGCCGCCAGTAGAGACCCTGGTGCCATGGGAATACCCTACAGCGGTTTGGGCCTTATTACCCCGGTTGGGACGACCCATGACACCTCACTGTTGTATGTGGCGACCCGGGGCAGGCGGGTGAGGCATCCCTGTCCGACCCTCATGCTCGGGGGCAGTACGGCTCACCATCAGGCCGGCACGACCTGTCACATCGCGTTGGCTGTCATACGCCGCTTGCCAGTACCGCACAATCAGGCCATGAGGGTACTGCTTCTCAGGCGCTACCCCCTCCGCTGCGTCCAGCGTAGGGACGGTAGCAGGTGCACCCACAATTCCTAACCCCATCAATCTGCATCACCCCCGGCCCCCACCACGCCGTCACCATTTCCTCCGTGATGCCACAACCAGAGTATCCGCGAGTCGCCATCCAGAGCCGCCCACCACAGCAGCAGGGGCAGGGCTGCCGACGGCGCACCAGGGAACCGTACCCCTTCCACTCGGACGCTCTTCAGGCCACCCTGGAGAGTCTTCCAGGCACTTGAGGACATCTGTCCAGAGTGCCGCAGTGCCCACCTCGCCTTAGGCCACCCCCTATCGGCACGCTCCTTACATGTCCCGCATAGTGGGACGGAGGCACATTGATGAACCCAAGCTGACGCTGTCTCCCCGCACCCGTGGCATTGCTGCGAAAGCACAGACCGCGACGGAACGCAGCTACTATCACAACACTGCGACCACAGGTCCTGCCATACATCGCAGCACGCGTCCTGGAGTCCCAACAAGGCACCCGCCAGCGTGCGTGCAGTGGCACAACTGAGGAGGCTGCGCCTCGCTTCCTCCCATGTGGACACCGGGCGGAGTATCGGTCGCCCGTCGGGCATCACCGGCAGGCTCGCAATCAGCCGGGGCCACCGCGCAACTTTGGGGCTGTGTGTGCCATGCGCCAGGAGCTCCGAACCGTAGTCCCGTAAGACCTCCCCGATGACATCAACCCCGTCCTGCCCCGGGCCCCTGGCAGATGCTAGACCCAGGCGTTGTTGTCCCGCCCGAGCCTCAATTACCGCCGCGAGGCCCAGGGTGTCAAGGGTGTGACGGGCATCGGCAGCCACGTGGTCGTCCCCCTCTGGCAGAGAGAACATGGCCTCCGTGACGTGGCCTTGCGCGTCGTCGCCCTGTACTCGTGCAAGCTGCTTGGAGCCCACTAACACTGCCATGGACCGCCGCTCCGTGACCGCTGGTATGGCTCGTTGCAGCTGCCGGTCATACAGCCACAACGTACCCACGTCGAGTACGACAGCCACCACCAGGATTGGGAGGCTGCACAGAGGTTGCTGAAGGACCGGCAGCACCTCGCTAGGCCAGCCGGTGACGTACCCCACAGCTGGATGGTTGGCGTACACCTGGAGCCAGGGATCACTCTGGCCGTCAGGGCTTCTCACCATGGTACCACGCACCAGGGCCCACGATTGCGCCGACACCACGCGGGACCACTCCCTGAATGCCGTGATGTCCCATGCCACCCAGGAACGGATCCACTGGCTGGAGGCCTACGCCACCGCCGCCATCCAGTGAGGGAACAAGGACATGGCCTCTTCGTGCGCGATGCACGACCGTGGCACCAGCAGTGCGTGCAGCGGTGCCCTCTGAAAGGTTGCCCGCAGGTCGCCGGGGAGGCCGGCAAACGGGTTCCACGGCGGACGCTGCTGGATCCTCCCTGCGGGCGGGCAGAACGGTGTGTCACCTCGCAAGAACGCGTATACCGCCTTCCTTCGATCTTGCATCGGCAGCTGCATGATCTGCGTCAGCCGATGGTTCCTGCGGGCATACACATCTTCCCCAATCTGGACCATGTCCTCCACAAAGAGCCTGGCCTTGGCAGAGCCCCGCGACAACGCCGCTCGCACCGCAGCGAACAGCCGCTTCAGGTCCCCGGGGACGACACCCGCCATCAGGGATTCAGTCCACCTGCAGCCGTGCTCCCTCCACGCCACGAACTCCACCACCCTGTCTGTCAGGGGTAGCTCCGCCGTGAACTCCTCCACACGCCTGCACAGGAGCCCAGCCACCTCCTCATCCCGCGCACACAGCAGGCGCATGTGGCCAATGTCCTCCTCCAGCCCCCCACAGAAGATACAGGGGTGGGCCGGTATTGCCATACGCATGAGCTTCTGTCTCCACCGTCGCATGACCTGCATTGTGGACAAGCGACCGTCACGTGCCCGCAGCATATTTCTGTGCGTTGGGCCGTGGTGTACAGCTCCCAGGGGCACCGCCTTGCAGACGCCAGCCAGTGGCGTGTGCGCCCTGGTGCGTGCCGCTAGCAAACGCCACTCCATCTCCCGGACTTGCTGAAGGGCTTGCATGGATAGCACACGCGGCTTGAGCTCTCCATTATCCCCCGGCACCAAGAGGATGGCGTGCTCCTTTGGTAGGACGAGATGGACAGGCGGGGCCATTGCACGGGCCGCGGCAGAGTCCGGCGCCTCGAGCGGGACTGCCGCCAAGTGCGAGCTCTGCCTCACCACCCAGTGGCGCGGCCCCCCAACTCGGCGTGGCAGCTGCCGCAGCCCCTGCACTATCCAGCTCAGTGCGTGCTGGTTGACCAGATGTGATGTCGGCCCCTTGATGCCACAGTACAGGGCCTCCTGCGCCCTGCAGAGATGCGCTCCTATGATGGACGCATCCAGCACGTGCACCGTGCACGCTGACGGGGGCGTGTGCAGCAGGTATGCCGCCGCGCCGATGATCTCTGCCTCCGGGACCGTGCCGTAGATGGCACCCGTCCACGTGGGGATTCCGTGGCTCGCCACCACCACGCTTGTGGCGTCGTCTCCCTGGGGCGACGCGTCCGACGATGTGACTTTAGTCGCCACCGGCACCCAGCAGTACCGGTGGGGTTCCAGCCACGCCACGTCGGAGTGGGGGCTCTGCACCACCCTTCCAAGGGACGCCGCACTGGAGACCGTGAGCTCCGGGGACAGGACTACCTTCGGCCGATACACCGCATGCGGTCTCCAGGCCAGGTCACATCCACAGACTGACTTGATGGCGTCCAGGGCGGTGGTATACTCCGCCCCCCAAACCGTTGCGGAGCAGGAGGGCTGGTACACCACCACAGATCCCTGTTCCACCGCGCCGCCATCACGCAACGACGTGACGGCGACCAGCGGATTGTGCGGCACGTTGGAAATCCGAACCACTTCCGGGACCGAGTACTCATCCTGATCCGGGACAGGGCCTGCTGGTAGCAGAAGGACAATTGCCCACTCGCTGCACCCGTGCACCGCCGCGCATGCCCTGAATAACGCTGGCCGCCCGTGCACAACCCACAGTGGTGACGGGTTTATGCCGCCCCCGGCGTGTGGAGTGAGTAGGGGGACGGACGCCGGATCGTCTTGCTGCTGGTAACCCGAAAAGACGTCCCCCAACAGAAACAGGAGGGCGGCTAGCGGGACGAACGGCATGGATAGCCCCAGGTTGGCTGGGTCCCATCCTTCCTCCCTGTACCCGCCCACCACACACACGTCCCCTGCAGTGGACTGTCTATTGCGTTTGCTGGCCTTCTTTCGGCGCACCAGGTGAATTAGCCGGTGAGTCAACGGACTAGGCAGCTGCGGCCGGAAGACGTCGCGAAGCCCCGTGAACCACACGTGGTCCAGCTGATTGGGCCCTACTCCTGCGTGCGGAAGGTGCAGGTGGTCCTGATGACACTCCCGGAGCTGGACAGCCCAGTGCCCAGGCGCAGGACAGGGGAGCCGCGCATGCAGGAGGTCATTTGCGGGATCAGTCAGGGACTGTACCGCCGCATCTATGCGGGGCTCCGAGAGAACGCATATGTCTCTACCCTTGAAGGAATAGGATTGGGACACCCACTTCCGCCCCGCCCACTGCACTTGCGGCAGATGGGCGTGTACACACGAGTACACTGACGATGGCATGAGAAGTCCTACGCGCAACGTCCCCATCGCCCGGAGTACCCTGTCCACTGACGTATTGCCACCGTGCGTGGCGAATGACGCAGAGGGCACCATGAACTGCCCGCACACTCCGTACTGCACGTGCATGTCCCGGAGCATGGCCCGCAGCTCATCCCGGACTGTCGTCGACCTGTGGTGGGTGAGTTGAGCCATGGTCGCCACGACGGAGTCGCGGCAGATAACCTGGACATCCGCCAACCGTAACCCATGACCCGACCACACCGCTACGTTGGACAGGTCCCTGGGCAGCTTCTCGAATTGCAGGGCTGCAGCCTTGATGGCAGTATTCAGCTTGATCACCGCCTCCGCCGTGTCGGACAGGTAGGGCGCCGCGTACCGCACGATGCCTCCAACCACAGCCGCGATCACCTCATGAGGCACCGACGCCGGCCCCAACGTGTTCTTGCACCAGCCCAGCAGAGCTTCACACCGGAGTACATGTTTCTCCTTCATGGTCGCCACACCCCTGGGATCGAGGCGCAGGCCCAAGTATGGTACCGTGCCCTTGGCATGTAAGCATACCCATGGGGCCGCTGTGTTCCCTCGGCTCAGGCACACCATGATCGAATGGATGCGAGCAGTATTGGCATAGGCGCATTTGCCGACGTTGAGGGAGATGCCCATGTCCGTGAGATACCGCGCTATCGCCGCTGCATACTCCAGGAATTGCGGCAGGGAGTGCGCTATCAACAGGAGGTCATCACAGTACGCCTGCACCAGAAGTGGCACCGCATGGCGAGCATCTCCCCGCGCCTTGCAGGCAAGGCTCCGCAGGAGAGGTTCTAAGAGGAGGAGGTAGAGCACAGCGCTCTCCGCACTGCCCTGCCGCAGGCCCCTGTGGAGCCAAATGCTCGGCGTCGGGCCGTGCGCGGTGACGATGCGCACCAGAAACCCACAGCTGAGGGTGTGGAAGAGCCTGATGAGCTCTTCCGGTACTCCCATGTGACGCAGGAGGAGCGCTAGCGCCCCGTGCTGCGCTGTGTCAAAAGGTTTTGACACATCGAAGGCCAGGACGTGGTTTTCCTCCTGCCCACGCTGCAGCCTGCGCTGGGCCAGGAACACCTGAGCAGCCGCCGTGGAGCCCGGCATGGCCCCGAACTGCCAGTCCGCAGACAGTCCCTTGCGTGCCGGGACAGCTGTGGACCTCCGCATGCGGGGAGTCATGAGCAGTCGCATGTCTTGCTGCCCCAGCGCTATCGGCCTGTACTCGTCCAGGTTGCCCGTGGCTGTGCCGTTGGGCATCAGCCAGATAATGGCCTCGTGCCAGGACTCCGGGACGTCCGCACCCCGCAGGATAGCCCTGTACGCGTGCACCAGGAGCCCCTGCACCGGTTCAGGCAGCTCTGCTATGAGGGCAGCCGTGACCCGGTTGGACCCCGGAGCTTTTTCGTCCGCCACGGCCTGCCTCACGGCGTCTTTAAGGTCCTGCAGGGTGTAGTCCTGTACCGACCTCCATTCCTCAGGCACCCCCCTGGGAATGTGGGCCCAGACCAGCCGCTCGAAGGCCGGCAGGTTCACTGGCCGCTTGGCGTACAGCGCCCCTCAATACCTGTGGACCTCGCCAATGACGTCCGAGGCCTCCAAGAGCACCTTCTCCAACTCTCGGACGCGTACGGACCACAGGCCCGACGGGGCATAGTTCACCACGTTGATGGCCCCCCGTATCGCCGTCCATCGAAGCTGGAGATCCGGCACCCTGCCCCGCCAATAGTCCTTGATGGACCGGCGCCTGTTGCTCTTGAGGACACCCCGCAGCTCCTCCACGCGTGTCTCTAGCTGGTGGAGCTGTTGGTCCAACACGGCACGTAGGTCCTCCACCGAAGCGGGGGATAGGTCGGGGTCCACCCGCCGGAGGTGCTGTAGCAAGGCAGTCACTTCCTCAGAGTGGAGTCCGGCCGCCGCCGCGTTCCGTTGCCACAGATCATGGGCGTGCCAGGCCAGGGCCTGCTGATCCGAGAGGACCTGGGCCAGAGACGCCTCCGTCTCTGCCCGCCCGTACGGGTACTGCGGGTCCACGCCCGATGGCATGCGCACTCCCGTGACCCTGGACACGTCATCACGGAAGGCGTAGAGCAGGTCAAAGACCGCTTGCACCTCCGACGTACCCATGGTGGCAGTGTCCTGGTCCGACGAGAGCGACGCCTGCAGCAGCCGATCCCCGCAGGCCTTCTGCAGTACTGCCGCCGCCGCCTCAGGAACCCCCGGGGAGTCCGGGCGTATGGCATGCAGCCTGCCTTGGGCGTGCGAGTAGGCCATCCTGGTGACCCTCTCTTTGACGGCCACCGCCAGCGGGAGGTCCAGGACCACAGGGCCATGATCCGACCCCAGCGACGCTGGAGACCGCCCCGGCGCCAAGTGTGGGCGCTCACGCGCCGCCCATGGGACCAGAGGCGAGTTCAGAAGGAAGGAGTCCAGTCGGTGCCCTGCCCTCATGGGCCTCTTGTCCTCCTCCCGTTCCGGGCCTGCCATGCAGAAACCACACTGTTCCCACAGGGCTTGGAACCTCCTCGTGGTGGGGTGCCACGGGGACTCCAGCCACACGTTGAAGTCCCCTCCGA